>RJWM01012014.1:0-57749 GCA_004363535.1 Dasyprocta punctata
CTGTGTGACCCGAGGTAGATTACTTTATCCCCCTCCCCCTTTTGTTTTCACCTGTGTTTAAACAAGTAAGGAGAGCGCATGTCTGCCCATACCCTGTAGGTTTTTATGAGCATTGAATGGCTGTGTGTTGCTGACATCATCCCATCACTAGCGTCTCCTGAGTGCACAAGAGATATTGCTTGTATTACTTCATACACTGTACTCCAAGGAAGGTGAGGGTCTGATAGTACCCCCGGGCCTTGGCCTTCAGGATCTGACTTCAGGGTGGGAATGACTATGTATCTGAAAACACACCGACATTAAAAAAGTAAGGTGTGCTCCCTAGAGGAGTTCTTATATTGATAGATCCCTAAAGATTGTTTCCCTGAGGATTTCATGCCTCATAAAATCATCTGATCTTATGAGATCTTATCTTTGAGATGTATCTGCCCAGCAGGTGGTCCCAGGAAACTTTACTAAAGCAGTGTGTGCATGCATGTGCGTGTGTGTTTGCATGCACCACAGCCACGAACATTTATTATTTAAAGTACCTTGAAATAAGTACATTTTATAGCAGCCATGAGTCTGTTGTATATGTTATCTCAAGTCCTTACCTTAGAAATAGCTTTTATTTTTTTCAGGCAGGATCTGTGATTCAGACTGGTCTTTAACTCACTATGTAGCCCAGAATGGCCTCGAACTCATGGTGATCCTTTTGCCTCAGCCTCCTAAGTGCTGGGATGACAAGTGTGTACCACCACGCTCAGTTCTAGAAGCACCTGTCCTTATCTTGATTTTATAGGTGGTGAAGAGAAGTTAGGAGTGGCTGATTCAACTGCCTAAGGTCACCCAGCCACTGAGAACTGAGACCAGGGTCTGAATCATGCAGTTTTGATTCCGGTGCATGTTCATTTACCTCGACATTATTCTAGTTTACAAAGGCTTCCTTCTTCACACCCTTTCTCCTCCCCGCAATTGACTAACAATTTTTTTCCTTTGTCTATTTTAGCCTATGGCTCCACTGAAATCAAAGTGGCTGCTTGGGATGCCTTTTTTTTTTTTTTAACTTTCTGGTCTCTAAAGGTAGACCTGGAACCTGGAACTTCTGCCTGGGTAACTGGGTGCAACCTTCAGAGCTGGGTTAGGCTCAGTCTCTGTTTGTTGTCTGAATCCTTGCCTTTGACCAGGGCCAAACAACATATCCTTACCATGTGCAAGAAGGGCCATATGCATGAAATTGCTCACGCAGCAGCCAAGATGCACACAGGCATGGTTTTCTGCAGGTCCGATATGTCCACTGCCCAGAGTTGCACAATGCTCTCCCCCAAGAGCCAAAGAGTGACACTGTCTAGGCCTATGATGCTGCTATCTGTTGTATTTTCCTCCAATCCATAAGCAAAAAGGAATACAGGACCAGTTGCTGTACAGAGGCGTATGAATCCACAGTGCATCACTGTTGGACTGAATCGTACTTGTTTTACCAGAACAAAGTCTTTTCCTTTTAATTCTTTTAAATGCTTTTAGTCTCTGGTTTTTTTCTTTGTTTGTTTGTTTTTGTTTGTTTGTTTGTTTTGTGTTTTTGTTGAAATTTTATTTGTGGGGATCAAGAATATAGCAACTAATGATTTAAACCAAGGTTAGTTACTTTTTTGGCGGGAGGTGGTTCATAGTCATGTAGTAAATATACAGCCACTGTTACAACCATTCAGCTCTGTCAATATTGCATAAAAGCTGTCACAGAGATAAATACTTAAACAAGTGGGCCACGCTTGTTCCAATAAAACTTTATTTTCAAAAATAGGTAGAACTGGATTTGGCCCTTACTAACAGTTGTGGACCCCCTGATCTAAACTATTAGCCACCCCACTATTTGGTTAAAGTAGGAGAAGGCGGGAATAGAGGCGAGGGAAGGAGGTCAGACATTGTCATTGGCCTTTGTTGCCATGAGAATCGTATTGTCTTAGTATCACTTATTACTGGACTACTTGTACAGTGTTACCAGCGTGGTGGTAGTCTACTACAAAATGTCATTCTCAGACCAACTCTAAAGCAAGTGATAATTTCACCTTTTGTAGTAATTGTCTGGAATGTAATAAGCCTTTTTTGTTACCCAGAAATATATTGGTGTTAAACCATGAGTCTTGGACTAGGTTTCCCCAAACAGTGGTAGACACACAGGGTTGAGTGTAGGGTGCTGCCTGGCATGGGGGAGAGAATAAGATGAGAAAGAAGGGAAGCCAGTGAAGAATGTGTCACTGAGCTGGTCACTGGCTGGGGAGAGTGGGGCTCATTGTTGCTGGGGCTCCACAGAAGGACCACATAAGGCTCATTTCAGAATGGCCTCTCTGCGGGACTGTGGTTGGGGTATGTGTAACCTGTACCCATCTCTGTCAGTAGTGGTAACCCTACCTCCCACCCACCAATGCCCCTGTGTTTCCCTGCTTGAGCTGTATAGTTGTGGAGGGATAACCCTGGCTTTGGAGGGGTCCTGGGCAGGAAAGAGGAGAGGTGTGGTAGGTGCTTGAACTGCTAATTACAACCTGGGCGCGAGTTTATGAGATTCCAGCTGCCACTGGTAAGCGTTTCTGATACTTCCTCAGCAGAACTAATGCAGCCAGAAAGGGCTATGGTGGTAGTGGTTTTTTAAACCTCCTGATTTTGGCTGAGCACCCACCTGCAGATATGCTCTTTCCCACTAGATGGTACCAGTATGCCAAAGCCCTGGGATGCTACCTTAGGGCCTCATCTTTGAGGTGGAATGTATTCCCGCTACTTTCAAACAATTAACGAACAAATAAATTGAGATCAGAAAAATGAACTAGGAATGTTTTGGGGACAGCAGATGGGAGAAAAGCAGAGTGTCTAAACAATTGTCTTCATTCATTTATTTGTCATTCATTCATTCATTCATCACCAGATGAGTGTCCACTGAGTGCTGGAGACTGTTTTGGGGACTGGAAACTCAGTAGTGAATGACCTAGTCCAAGCACCTGCCCTGGCAAGTTTACATACTGGCCGGGAAAGGGACAATGAGTAACGAGCAATTGGACACCTGATGTCTGTCAGGTGGTAATGAATGCTATGAAGAAGGATAAAGTAGGCAGGGAGGGGCTAGGACTCCTTCCTGTTCTGATTATTGGTTGTAGGGTGCACGATTATTTCCACTTATTTCCTTAATCCAATTCCACCTCTCTCCAACCCTTCATGTGCCCATATGAGGTATGCTTTCAAAACGAGACTGTGATCTTGTCGAGGAGGGCAGACGTGCTGTTTGGCAAATGGGTGTTGACCAATTGAAGCCAATTGCAGCCTAACACCCAACTTGCTGGCTGGGTGATTTAATTCATCTGGAACAATTCTGAATTGTTGTTGATTTAATTCATCTGGAATAATTCTGAGTTGTTATTATTGACACACAATGGAGTCGAATTTTACTTAAAGGTTGGTTAGGAAGTCAGGGTTTAAGGCAAACACAGAATTGTCATTAACCTTGAAGTCTTTTAAGTTGTCCCTTAAAGTGCAGCATGCATGGTTTTATGTATGCAACCCTCTGCTATAATCAATATGGAAAAAATGTATAATGCATGCAGTAATATACAGTGCATAATAAAGAATATATGCAAGATATAATTTTGCAGCATTTAATTGCAGTATTTACATTGTTCGTTTTCCATCTCTGTTTTTGATGGAAGAGCTGGATTTACATTAGTTAAATGTGCATATGATAAGACTTCATTGTAGTTATTTAAGTTGTGTTCCTAATCATATGTTCCTTGCTAGGCTGTGCACTAAGGAGGGGAAGGGCTATTATCTCCATTGTGCTCTACTCCTCGCTGGATTCCCATTGCCAGTCAGATGCTCTAGGCCAGGGGAAGTGCAAATAGCAATAGCAGGAATAGTAGGAATGGTAGTTGATGTCCTCAAAGAGCTATGAGCAAGTGCTGTACTTTAGATGCCTTAATTAGCACTCTCGGTCGTTGTTATGATTCTATGGGGCATCTGCTATGATTCTAACTCCATATCACACATGGGGAAACTCTAGGAGACCCCACACAGCTTTGGAGCTCATGCACTGAGATTCAAACTAAAGTGCTTGCATCATATGGTAAAAAGCCATATGATACATGGTTCCGTGAGTTAGACTGCATTGACTCTGCCAGGCAGATCCATGGAGACAGGAAGCAGATCAGTGGTTTCCTAGGGTGGGGGAAGGGGAAGGAGGGATGACTGCAAAGGATACGGGGTTTCTTTGGGGGAACCATGGAAATGCTTTTAAGAGTAGAGTGTGGTAATGATCACACAACTCTATGAACATGCCAAAACCTACAGAGTTGTGTGTTTTAACAGGGCGAGCTTTATTTTATGCAAATGAGGTCTCAATGCAGTTGCTGTTAAATAGGAATAAAAGCAAACGACCTTGGCAGGGCAGTCCCAGCCCAGGGCTCTGCTGTGCTCCATCCTGAACACACAGGAACCCTGAGTGGGCGCTCACCGGGAGCAGTGCGCATTGGTCCACTTCACGTCATTAACAGCTGCTCCCCACTATAGAGATCAGAAAACTGAGGCAGAAGGATATGGAGATGCGTGGGCTGGCAATGGCAGTGCAGGGCATAGACTGGAAGTTTGGGGTCTAAGTCCCACTGTCGCTGATCACACTGGTTGACACACTTGGTTCACCCATAAAAGCAACCCATGTGCTCAGGTCACTTTGGTCCATTAGAAATAAAGCCAAGGTCCTTCCCTTCTGTTTTGCTGATTTGTAAAATTGATTGAGATTCATCTTGGTGATTATTTCCATCTGGCTCAGGCATTTTTGGTGTAGAGAGCTGGCAGCAACTGTGGAGACTGCGGGAAGGGTGGGGTGTTTATGTGGCTGACTTTCGAAGACAGGGAGGGAAGGGACAGAGAGAACTTAGCTGGCATGCTAATTGTCACTGTTCTCAAGCTGATAGCGGATTCCGTCAGGATTTAGGGTTTACCCAAATCTACATGAATGTTGCTGCCTCTTGGCTGGTTCCGCTGAGGGATCCAGCAGCGTGGGGACGAGAAGGTGATCTTAGATCTAAGGCCTGGAAGGGTTTTTGCTCCCGACATCCAGCATGCATCACTCTCCAAGTCAAAGACCCCAACTCTCATCTTCTCCAGAACCCCCCCCAAAATAAAAACACCCCTTTCCAACAGAATTCCTTTGCATGGAATTTATTCCTCTTTGCCCTCACTTGTGGGTTCTTTCTTTTCTTTTCTATTCTTTTTTCTTTTTTTGTTTCATGTTTAGATGCAGAGAGACCAAGCCATTAACTGTGTGCAGTGCAGCAGGAGAAGGCAGCAGGGGCCTGTTCACGGAGCAGGCCCAGGGCTCTGTCTGTGTTTGTGGTGGGGAAGTGGGCCTTATCAAGCAGAGCTGAGGGACTCTCCCTGTCTTCCTGGGTCCACAGGCAGGAAAGGAGCTGCAGTCAAGCCTAGGGCAGAAGCTAGGGACTGACCACAGGACATCTCCTGCACCGGCACTCCTGGCTGAGACCTGGCCTCCCGGGGTCATGTGGCAAACTGGAGTTTTCTTGAGCCAGGTGGAATTTGTTTTTGTTTTTGTTTTTGTTTTTTTACAGCAAATGAGAGTTCAGTGTTTGCGCTTCACAGAGGGGTTCCTGAGGTTAAGTTCCAACCGTCTTCCCGAGCCCCTGGGAGTAAGAAACCTGCATTGAGTTTGTTTCCAGACATTAACTCCAGGGACACACTTTGAGAAACAAGTGGCCGGGATCCTGGGGTTTTAAGTCATGGGCCTCCAGCAAGCACTGCACCTAGCACCACCTCGCAGCCTGGGAGAAGAAAAATTCTCCAGCCTGGGCCTTACCACCGTGGGCCTGTGTGTGGTCTCGAAATCCATGTTCACAGCAGTTTGCAAACCTGTGGGACCATCAGAATTTCTTTGTGGCTTGAAGCTCGCTCAGAATAATCCTTCAAGTGCTACAAATCTCTGCAGATCCTCCTGAACTCTGTCCTGATGCTTGCATGGGAAATGTGATCAAAACCAGCGGTTCCCAACGACAGCGACTGTACTCCTCCGGACACCATGCCTGGGCTCTAGGGACACATGTGAGGCTGGGGGAGAAGATGGGACTGGCATCTTGTGGGCCCAAGTCAGGATGTTGTCAACACTCTGAAATGAGCAGGAGGTGCAACGAATTGTGCTGAAGCACATGTCAGTGGTGCTGAGGTGGAGAAGTCCTGGCCCGGGTGCGGGGCTTCCTACTTTCCCATTTCAGGGAGGGAATCTCATCTCTCCCCGTCCCACTGCTGCCAGGAAGCCAGGACCTGAAGCTTAGCCTGGGAAAAGACACCTGGTAGTGTTATATCAGTAGAACTTTCCAAGAGGAAAAATCATGATCTTTGGAAAATACAAACTTTAACTTATTCATTTATGAGGAAACCTGTAAGATGTTATAACCATTTCAGAGGGCAGTTGAGAAGCTAAGGTAATTATTAGCAATTTAAAAAGAAATGTCAGGATGAGATTGCTGAGCGAGATAAAAACTAGTGAATGCACAACATATCTAAGTCCTTGAGTTATCTGTTCTACTGGACAAAAATTATTTATGTATCCTGTGGGCCAAAACTGATCAGTTAATCAGGGACTTTGCTAAGTGCGAGACATTGATCAAGAACAGTGGAGAAAATGCACTGGGGACATGCTGGGACCTCTTCAGGTAACATCGTCCCTGAGCCATATTCCAGGGAGTTACCACCAACCACATGGCCTTATCTCCAAGCTTTGGATAATCCTCTGATCCTTCAGAGATATGACTTTAATCACCTAGCGCTTCCTTACTGGAAATGGTCTGTGAAATGTGGGGCAGAGAGGGAGAAGTCAGTGGAGGCCTCGGTGATGGTGGGAGGAGGGATTATTGAAGCCCATGGTATGAACAGGTGCCATTGCTTACCTGCCTTCTAGGATCACGCGTGCACTGTGCTAACTGCTTCTGCTCGCCCTAATGAGGAGACCCTCGTCATTGCCCCCGTCTATAGATGATGCAGGAGAGTTAGATATGTCGATTTAAGATGTGGACAGAAGAAGGAGAAAGCAGCAGGGGATTATGCTCATGAAGGGCAAAACAGAATGTAGGGAAGGAAGGGATAGTGTTCCAAGCTTGCGGAAGGTATAAGTACAAATTTGTGGCAAAAATACTCATAGCAAGTTCAGGAGCAACGGAGAACTGTTCTGAGAGACGATGAACATGAATGCAGTGTGGAATTGGATCGGAGCTACAGGAATGGGAGTTATAAATAGCATCAGTGTTATTTTAGCCAAAGGATTTTACTATTTCTACAGAGTATTGCCTGGCAGGACACCATGAACACCCCGTGGAGAAGGAAAAAATTACAATTTGGATGCCAGCTTTGCCACTGTGGGGTTTTATGGTCATGGGCAAGTTGCTTAAGCTCTCTGAATCTCAGTTACCAACCTTTGAAATGAGGGTTAGTTGGCTTTCCATTGCCGTGACAAAATATATGACAAAATCAATTCAGAGGAGCAAAGATCTATTTGGGCTCATGGTCGCAAAGGTTTCAGTCTGTGGTTACTTGGCTCTGTTGTTTCTGGGGTTGGGGTCAGGTAGAACATCACGGAGAGCGAGCGAGAGGAGAGAGAGAGTCCAGAGACAAAATACACCCTCCAAAGTCATGCCCTGGGGACTACCTTTCCTGCGAGGCCTCGCTTCCTAGATGTTCCACCCCACTGCCCGCAGCGCCCCCTGGGGGGCCCCGGGTGTTAGCACATGTACAGGACCCAAGCTGTAGCAAGCAGGGACCCCTACCTGACACCACTGTGATGGGGGATTCTGGACAGCCTTGTAAATTCTGGGCCTGGCAAACAATAAATCCTCAGAAAACAGAATGTGCTTGTTTTTATCCAGATGGGGAGGTGAATAGACAGTATTAGCAGAAGATGGCTGTTAGCAATTTATCTGTAAGTGTCACAGTCTCAGTTTGAGTCCCCCCACCCCCCAAGCAGATTCTGCAAGGAGGATTTGAGTGCAATTCATGTATGTGGGAAGGGACCCAGGGAAAAATGTAGGGGGTGGGCAAATAAGGGAGGAAGGGAAGGAGCCCTACAAATGATCTTCTATGCAACTGCTTAGTACTGTGGGTTCCAGGAGCTTAATTCCTTCGGGGGCTCTTGGGAACCACTGGGCAACTGGCACTTCAGAATCATTCTACCTAAAGGACATGTGACCTCTAGACCTGATGCTGCACGCCTGGGTGGGGACTGTTTAAGGCCAGCCCCAGTGGCATTGGCTTTTAAGTCAATTGGGCTGCTGCATATGGACTCTGAGCTCAGAGAAAACACTCAAAAAATGGCAGAGATTCTTGCATTTGGAAGATAACCCAGCCTTCTGTGGAAAGGCCAGAAGACATGGTGTCTCGGAGGTGGGAGAGAAATCAGCCTTCTCCACTTTAGTCAGTATTAAAAGGCATGAAAACAATGCCCTTTGGGCCAGCAGTCTACATCTGAGATGTTCAAGAAACAGAGCTAAGTACAGAAAAGTATGTACAAAAATATTTCTATGCTTTATATGTGATAGCCTAAATTGGAAATAGCAATAATAGCCCACATTTATTTTATGACTGTCATGCACCTGGCACTCTAAATGCTTTACAAATCAGACAAATTTCTGGCAAATAGAAACTGGTTAAATGACTCAATGGAATATTATACAGTCATTAAAGATGATGGCTATGAAGATGATAATGGCATTGAAGCATCATATAAGTGAGAAATGCGTACTAGACTGGAGGCTCTATATACAGCGAGAGTGTTCCTAAGCAGAAGATACATTTTATATGGGAAAGAAGGTGGAGTCTGAAAGGAAATTTATCAAAATTCTAACTATAGTTTTCTTCACATAATGGGATTGTGAGTGACTTTTTTCAGATTTGTTTATAAACCTCCATCAATGTATTACATTTATAATGAAAAATATAAGAAAATTGAAAAGGCGAAACAAGAAAAAAATAGCCAAAAATAGGTTGTGGAGATCCAGTAAAGGTTTATGGGAATGGAATAATGTAATGGAAAATGGTATTTCAGAAAAATGAATCTGGGGGCAGTGTGGAAGTTGGATTGGCTCATGAAAGACCCAAGGCAAGAAGTCCAGCTTGCAAGCTAATAAAGGTCATCGGGAGTGTGAAAAAGAAGGACCAGTTTTAGAGGCTTGGTAGTAAATGGGATGACAGGGAAGGGGAGAAAAAGAGAAATGCCACAAGTGATGCCAAGATTTTAGGGCTTATTGAGTGGGAGAAAATTAGTGATGAAACAAATATATTTTAAGTACATCTTTCAGCCAAGTTCCTATACATCTGTTATCATTTAAGCCTAACACTAGTCCTATTGCTATGCTTTTAATTTTCTTGCTTTACAAGTGAAGTGATAGAAGATTGGAGAAGTAAAACCACTTATCCATTGTCATAGGTGATCTGAGCTCACATCATTGTTAAATGAACTAGATGGGAGAATGACAGATGGATACGTGGATGAATAGGTGGTTGGATGAATGAATAAATAGAAGGGTGGGTGAGTGGGTGTTTGAATGGATGCATGAATGAATGGGTTGGAGGGTGAATAGGTGGGAAGACGGATGGATAAATGGGTAGATGGATAGCTGGATGGGTGCATGATGGGTAGATGGATTAAGAACTACATTCAGGGTAGAGCATCAAGGCTTTGAGAAGGCCATTCCAGTAAAATAATGAGAACAGACAAAAGTAGCATGGGTGCCTGAGGAACCAGAACAGCATGGGGAAAATTTATGAAATGATGGTCAGATTGTGTTCTGTACAAGCAAGTGTGAACCTAAGGACCAGGAGTAACATTAGGAAGGAGCGATGGAAGAGGTAGAGGGGAAGGGGAAGAGAGAGGAGGACAAGAGAGGCTAAAAGGAAAAGTAAAGGGGTTACTGGTTGTAATAGTTGATACATTGTGTCAACTTGAGATGTTTAGAAGCTTAACTAAGTTTCTCAGCAATCCTACATCCTAGGGTGTAGAGGACATGCCCTAGGGAGGCTGTTTATGTCATACTACACTGTAATGGTTCATTGTGACAACTTGAGAAGTTTAGAAGTTTAAGCGACTCAGCAGGGAGCCAGGATTTTCACTTTGTAAACATCCTCAGCCTGTGCAAGAGGAGGGCAGGGAGATACATGAGTGCTACATCCACCTGAAGGTGGTAGCCTGCTTACAATATAAGGAAGGAAAAAAAGGCTTGCTCCCCTCCTTTCACTCTTGCGGCTTTTGCTGTCTTCTGCCACCTTGAACTGTTGCCCCTGTTCCATGCCCACCTACCTGGGAGCCAGCTGATTATAGACTGAAACCTCCACAAACTGTGAGCTAAATAAACCTCTCCTTCCTAATTTTGAGTGTCAAGTATTTTGTCTCAGCAATGAGAGAGAAGTAACAAAGACACTGGTTAAGCACAGGGATGTAAGGCTAGGTGTGGTGGAACACACCTGTAATCCCAGCATTCAGGAGGCTGAGGCAGGAAGATCATTGTGAGTTTGAGACCAGCCTGGATTATAAAGTGAACTCAAGGCCTGAACCACATAGCAGGACTCTGTCTCAAAAAGATAAAAACATCATCATCAACAAAACAAAACAAAACAAAAAAACCCCAAAACCAAGGGGTGCATCCAGCCTGAGTCTGACTCAACTTCATTGCCTTGTGACCTCAACAAATCTCATAGCTGTCTGCCTCAGACCCCTCATTTGTAAAGTGGGAAGGTAATGGGGTTCATGGTGTCCTTTAGAGGAGAATTAAAGCTTGCTGACATTCTTAACACAGTGGCTGACAGTGAGCAGAGACTGAGGAGAGTGCCTGTGAATTTTATCACCAGAAATCAATGCCATTTCCCAAGAAATAACCCCAGGCTACAGAACAAGAGACTGAGGCTCAGTCACTAAAAGCATGTATCCAGAAAAAGTACACTTGAAGGTTCTAACTTCCTGCAACAGAAACCGGCCAGCTCGTGGGAGATTACAGATTTCGTGTGTAAGTACTGGATGTAGGATGTTTGTTTTGTTGTAAACTAACTTTCTGCAGTTTGCAATAAATGAGGCGTATTAAGTTTCGCCTTCCTTTTTTTCTTTGATGAAAGCGTTAATAAACAAAAGCTGTTAGTTAAAGCACAGTTGTAAGGTGTTTACCCGGCAGTGGAGACTGGCCGGGGAGCTAGGCAGCAGAGAAGTTGGAAGACTCGGAGGGGGATGGATAAAGATTCATCAGATCCCAGCAAGTGCTGTGAACTCAGTGCCCTTTCTCCCTTCCAGAAAGTTTTATGCTCTTATAATTGATGCTTGGAGAAGCCTTCGTACTGCAGACTCGGCGTGAGGAATCCTAAAAGCCTTATTAACCCAGCCACTTAGCCTTTCTGAGTGCAACCCCTACTGTGGCTCTTTTGGCTCAGGATTAGCTGGGCCCCAAAATGTTTTACTGTTGGGATGAAGAAATTCAAGGTAACATCTCTCTCTGATCTGCTCTGCTCCCCAAATCACCTGCTTTTTCAGCCCTGCCTCCCCCCTCAGCCTGCTCCCTCCTGCTCTTTAAGATCTTGAACCTGTAACCTGCCAAGGAAGCCTTTTCTCAGCGGCTGAGCCACTGGAGAAATTACATGCCCAGGATTGACTTTGCATGCTGGAAAAATCAATCCAGCGCATGGGCAGCAGAGGAACCCTCTAAGACTCCAGTCTGCACAAGAACCAGGCTCTTTGCAGGTCCAGGTGGCAGGACCAGGAGCAATTTAAATTGGAAAAGTTAAAAAAGGAAAGGAGAAAGACAGATGAAACTGGGATGTGCTACGCCAGGCCGGAATGGACTTTGTGTTTCCGTGTGAATGAACCTTAGCTACTAGCTGTTCTTTACCTGCTGCATGATTTAGGAGGGAGGGCAGTGGAACTGTAAAAAGCACCCCTATTACTGACACCTTCTCCTGTGGGCTGAAAGGACCTGGGGGAGACCCTGGCAGCTTGAACTGTCCACCCAGGAGTAGGACTTTATCTAATTTCCTTTGATGGTCAGACCAAGAACAACCATCATCCTTTGTGCTCTAATAATTGTTAATTTAGGGGCTCTTACTAATTAAGCCAAAAGACAACATTCACTGAGCACTATCTGTGTGTTAGCTTCCCAGCTAAGTACTCGCACACACAGTGATTAATTCAGAAGGCTCAATATGATTAACTTGGCTGGGTAGCTAAGCAGCTCACAGCCCAGCATCTTCATGGTTCAGCCTTGAGGAGGACGGGGAGGAGGGCGTTTTGCAGGTAAGGAAGCTGAGCCCCAGGGACCTCTCTTCTTAGGTGAGCAGTTGGAGAACCACATTGTGATCCGGGTCTCCCGACCCTGCATCCTGATTTTATTGAGAGTGTGTTGGTGGTGCACATGTAGTTGCTGAGTCTATTCTGGAAAGAGTTTACTGTGCGTTTTTCAAACCTATGGCAACACTATCAGGAGGGAGTTGCCTCCAGATGAGAAGACTGAGAGTAAGCCAGGGGAATGGGGTGCAGGAAACAGAGCTGGGGCTGCCTCTTCCCATCCTACCCTCCAGGTTTCGTCCAAATATTCGCTATAGCAAGGCCTTCACCAGGAGGGGCAATGCCAAGTGAAGTGGAGAAAGCAAGAGGGTGATCTGGCTTTGGGCCTTCAGATTTAGAAAGGGTTTTGGTATTGAGGTTTGGTTGCTATCAGAAACGTGATCCTGCCTGGCTCAGTCCAGGAAAGAGCAAGGAAAGAGAATTTGTACCAGACGAGCTCACCTGTCCCGATCAGGCCACCAGTTCCGATTTCCATTTCAAAAGCAGCGATTGTTGTTGCCTTCCTCTATGTGCTAACACTGCAAACACTTTCCAAGATCTTCACCCACAGCAAGAGTTGGCTCTGGGAAGGAGGCATCGAGTTGTGGAGCTGGGTCTCCACTTCCCTGGAGAGTCCGTGCTTCGGAAAAGCATCACCACTTTGTCATCATGGGCTGTCACAGTGAGCCTGGTTCTGGAGAGGAGCAGGGGAAATGGCAGGCATCTGGCAGGCTTCGGGTTCCTTGCTCACCTGGGTCAGGATTGTGCCTGCTCTTTACGACAAGATGAGAGGAGCCTAGTTAAATAAGGATCAGCTGCTCCTTTTCCCTCTTCTTCCTGATGGATGGCCTCAGAAAGTCATTCATCTGTTCTGAAGATAGACAGGTGGTTGCCATCACCCCATGCAGCCTTTGAAGTTCCCTCTGTGATATGATTACAGCCCATACTTAGTTTGTGCTCCAGGGGGTGAGGTTGACCTTTGATCCTACTCCTCATTTAAAAATCACAGATCTCGGAAAATGAACCAGCCCAGGAAGATGCTGGAAGCTGCAGTAGCCGCTGAGGTTGGCTGTTGAACCTATTTAACCGGCAGACTTTACCAAGATTCTCATTTTTCTGATCAAAACAGGTAACCTTCTGAAACCTCTTTTCCCTCTGACAATTTCTAGAGGATATCTGTTCTTTTGTGAGTTCCAATGGGACTCCCAGAGTCATTTCGCAACTGGGCTCCAAATGGGAGAAGTCCTTAGTACACAGCAGAGGAAATTAAAAACCATTATATAGACTAAGAGTATGTGCTCTTTTACTTTCCTATTCATTAACTCATTCATTTATTTATGTACCAGCTCCATGATAGAGGCTGGGGATAAAGAGGTGACCAAAATATACTGTCTGATACTAGAATCATATAATTCAGAAGAAGAAACAGACAAGGCGGCCAGTGAGTCCAGGCATTGTGAATGGACTTGGCAATCAACAATGTTGGCCCTTCAGTTTTGACAGATATCATCGTTTTCCAAAGTGCTCTCAAAGGGGACCTGGGGTGGTGCCTTCCAAGAACCGACAATGTTTTCTTCTTGGTCTCAGTGCTATTTACGGCACCTTGTAGAACACATTGAACTGTATGCTTGGAATTTGCACACTCTCTAGTGTCTTTCTAAAAATTAGATGGAAAATAAATAAAAGTGGTCAGCCTCAGGGACTTTGGTAGTTCAAGATAAACTGGCCCTGCTTGGATAGAGAGGGTAGAGAGAGAGGGTAAGGATGCAGGAAGGCTTTCTGAGGAGTTGAAGTCTGCACTGGCTGCCAAGGATCGCGAGGAATTAGGCCAGTGTAGAAAGAGGGGGCAGGATGTACCAGCAGCAGAAAGAAAGCTGTGGGGTGCCGCTGTAGGTACCGGGAGCTCTCGGAGGTGTTGTGTGGCTGGAGCTGGGGGTGGGGAAGAGTGGGGACAGGGTGTTCACAGAGCATGGGGCCAGGTGTGTGAGGCTGAATGGCTCAGACTTTACCTGGCAGAGGGCAGAAGCCACCAGGAATTTTTAAGCAATGGAGTGACACTGCCAAGAATGGGTTTCTCAGCAATCAGCAGGCTTGTGCCTGTGCATGGGCCCAAGATGGGAGAAACTTAGGAGCCTTTTACAGTGCTTCCCCAGAGGCGGAGGGGGGGCAGATGCCACAGAGGTCACGGGATACAGTGCAACCAGCGAGACTTGATCACACAGGGGCGATGGGGGAGGGCGGGCAGGCAGAGGGATAGGGAGAAATCGGAGGCTCCTTCTAGCCCAGTTGTGGTTGGGAATACTTGGATAGAAACACTTGGGTCTGTGAGTTGATTCCCTGTATTATGTCAAACCACCAGAAACATCTAATTCATACCCAAGATATATGCCAGGCAATGACGAAGATACTTAGCTCAGATATTGGGACAGAAAGGACCAGTTTTAGCCATCAAGGAAACACCTGTGGAGTCTGGGGAGGACTGATTCCCTTACCTTTGACTGAAGGTGGTGTGTTTGGCTTGAGTAATTTTGTTGTTGCTGCTGTTTTTTGTTGCTGCTGTTTTTATTTGGTTCACAGTCAGCTCCCCAGCCCCTGTAGTGCCAGTGATCGGCGTTTCCCAGATCTCAGGCAGAAAGGCTCATTCTTTCCCCCTGAGTAGTTTCGAGCCAAGCATGTAACATCACTTGAATGTTTGAAAACTTCTCCTGGTTCTCAGAATGCAATTCTGACAGCGCTGAAGGCTGCCAATTAAATGAAGATTTAGATAACGGCTGTGTGGGAGAGGGAACACAATATTCTGAAACCTAATAATGGTTTCCTTCTGTCTTTTCGAGGCTCTGGAATAATCCTGATTGACGGGCTCCCTGCTTTGGGCATTCCCATTTACTGGACAATTTAATAACATTTAAAATGTTTGACAACCTTTATTGGGGGGCAGCCATCCTCAGGAGAAGCGGCTGTGGGTAAGGATGTGCACGGTGGGCGTTAAGAGAGGGACCATGGCACCGAGTGAGGCTGTTTCACATTCCGGAGGGGCGGTGCAGAGACTGGGAGCGGGCGCTTGCGCTGTGCGGGGTGTGCAGTGCGGAATGACTGCGTGTGCCCGGCCTGGTGCGGAGCGCGTCCTCGCAGGGACTGCTGCGGCAGCATTTAGATGGGTTCTGGGGACCGTGCTTACCACGTGAGCATAGTCCCTGAGACCTGGTTCCCTGCAGCGAGAACTCATGGAATGGGCGGCCCCAGATCACAAGCTTTTAGCCTTTCGCTCTTGGTCACTGGGACAGAGTGAGCTTCAAGAATTGGAGAAGGGGGCCAAAAAACCCCAAGATAATTTTCTTTATTTCCCACTGCATCAGGGGGTTTATCATTAATATATTCATTCACTTATCCAGCGCATTTATTGAACGCCCACTGCAGGCCATGTACGGTTGGAAGCCCCAGCAGTGGGTATGACTAAGCCCCTGCCCTCATGGAGCTCTTGCTCCGGAAGGAGGGGGCAGCAGGAAAGGAAGCCCAGTAGTGGGGTGCACAGTGAGAAGATCAAGGCTGCAGGAGAGGACACAGAGCGGTGAGGATGCTCCTGTTGACAGGCGTGGGACCTAAGGGATGCCCTGGGGACAGCTGGCTGAGGTTTGTGGGTCTGTGGGAGAAAGAATTGCCAGGAAGGGCAAACAGCACGTGCAAAGTCCTGAGGCAGGAAGCAGTGAGGCGACCGCAGTGTCTGGACCAAGAGCAGGAGATGAGATCAGGGAGGCAGATTTAGGCTACAGGGAAGGAGCGCTGATTATTTTGAGAGTGATGGGAAGTCATTGGGGGTGGGGGTGGGGAGCAAAGCAGTGACATCATCTGTTGCTATGACTTAGGCAGCCGAGGAAGCCCAAACCATTTAGAAGAAACCTGCAAAGTTCACCTCCGCCACAGCCTGTTTCTTCCTGTTTACACCCATTAACTTTATATACACTGACTCATTCAGTCCTTCTCTACAACCCAGTGAAATCGGCGTTGCTGTTATTGTTGTCATTCCCCATGTTCACAGAGGGGAGACTGAGGCTCACAGCAGGCAAAGTCACCGAGGATGCAGTGGAGGCGCCGCTGAGCTGCCCTCGGGTTGCAGCTCGCTCCTCCTCCCGGGCTCTGTTTTAGCTCCCATTCGTCAGGCCCCAGCTCTGTTTCGGGGTCTGTACGAGGGTGGGAGGCACCGAGGCCCTCCTGAGCCCTGGCGTGTCTCAGGAGCGTGGAGAGACAGAACTAAGCAGGCAAGTTGCAGAACAGCAAGTGCGCGCCACGGAAGGGGCTCTGGGGTTAGCTGCAGGGCCCAGAGGGAGCATCTGGCGTGGCTGGAGCAAGCAGCAGAAGGAGAAGACGACACCTGAGCTGGGATTGGACGCAGGGTTGGGGATGGTGAGGCAGCGCTGGCGCTGTGGGGTGGAGGTGGTCCAAGGACAGAAATCAGGGCTTTACAGGTCCAGGGTAGAGAGGCAATGGCCGTGGGCTGAGAGTGTCTGGAGAGAGGCGGGCGCGGGCCCGGTGGCATGTGAACAGTGTGTGCAGGTGTGCGCATGTGTGTGCCTGCGTCCTGATGGTGGTGAGGAGGGACTGAGACAGGTTTGTACCTGCTTGCATTTCCCCCATTTAAAAATAGACTTTATTTTCAAAGCAGTTTTAGGTTTCTAACAAAATTAAGCGAAGGGTAGAGATTTGCCAAATACTCCTCGCCTACACACACACACACACACACACACACACACACGGCCTCTTCCACAATCAAAATCAAATCGCTTGCCAGGTGGTACATTTGTTTCAGTTGATGAGCCTACATCAACACATTGTTATTACTTAAAGACCATAGTTCACATTAGGGTTCACTCTTGGTGTTGCCCGTTCAGTGGGTTTGGGTACACGCACGCCTGTATCTAATATTACAGCACAGTACAGAGAGCTTCACGGCCCTGAAAATCGTCTGTGCTCTGTCTCTTCAGCCTTTTCCTCTTCCATACTTCTCACAATTACTGATCCTTTTTACTGGTTTCATAGTTTTGCCTGTTCCAAAATGTTATATACGGTCATTGGAATCATATAAAATGTAACCTTTATAAATTGGCTTTTTTTTTCACTTTGTTATATGCATTCAAGTTTCCTCCATGTGTTCCCTGGCTTTGAAAGCTCTTGTTAGTGCTGAATAATATTCCATCTTCTGGATGTACCATAGTTTATCCATTTACCTACTGAAGGGCATCCTGGTTCTTTCCAAGTTTTGTCAATTATTAGTAAATGTAAGCATTTGTGTGCAGTCTTTCGTGTGAAAATATTTTTTCAACTCATTTAGATAAATACTAAGAAACACAGTTGCTGGATCGTGTTGTAAGAATGTGTATACTTTTCTTATTAGAAAAGTATAGATAGAATTGCCTTTCAGAGCAGGTATAACATTTTGCAATCTCATAAATAAGTGAAGAGCTCCACATCCTCACCAGTATTTGCTGATGTTCATATTTTGGACGTCGCCCTTTCTAATTAGTTGCATAGTGGCCTGTCATTGTTATCTTAATCTGCAACACCCTCGTTAAATATGGGGTGGAACATCTTTTCATGTGTTTATTTGGATTTTTGTGTGCCTTCTTTGGTGAATTGTCTGTTCTCTTCTTTTGCCCCTTTTGTGGTTAATTGATTGTTCTTCTAGATGTTGAATTTTAAGAACTCTTTGTATATTTTTAGTAACAATCATTTATCAGATATGGTTCTTAAAAATATTTTTTTCCTAGTCTGTTTTTCATCTTCCCATTCTCTAGATAATGTCTTTTCAGATTTGGTTCTTACAAATATTTTATCCTAGTCTGTCTCCTGTCTTTTCTTTCTCTAGATAATGTCTTTTACAGTGCGAAAGATTTTAATTTAGGGTTAGTTAAGTTTAATTAATCAAGTCTTCCTTTCATGGATTATGCCTTCAGTGATGTATCTAAAAGGTCATCACCATACCGAAGGTTATTTAAATCTTTCCTATGTCATTTTTTAGGAGTTTTGCAATGTTTTACATTGAGGTCTGTGTTCCATTTTAAGTTAATTTTTGTGAAGGGTGTAGTTTGTGCCTGGATTGTATTCGGTATGTGTTTATCCAGTTTTTCCAGCAACATTTGTTAAAGGGGCTCTGCCCCATCATAAAGCCTTTACTTAGTTGTCGATATAAACTGACTCTGTTTATCGGGGTCTATTTCTGGGATCTGTATTCCTCTATACTGATCTGTGTATTCTTTAGTCATCACCATCCTGTGTTGATTATTCTAAGCCAGTGGTAGTGAAACTTTTAGAGACCGAGTGCCCAAACGGCAACCACAAACTCACTTACTTATTACAGAGCACCAGCACTGCCTTTGAACCCAAATGCTGAGGGTTCAGATTAGAAAACCAACCCACACAGTAAAGAAAAACACACTAACAGATCATTCAGTGATACGAACAGCCCACTGCAGTGTGCATACCATAGGTTTACCACCACTGCTCTTGGTTAATAATAATCCGTGGCTGAATAATTTCAGTCTTCTAACTTTGTTTTTCTACAGTATTATGGTAGCTATCCTGGACTTTTGTATGTCAGT
The DNA here is from genome assembly GCA_004363535.1 of Dasyprocta punctata. NCBI lineage: Eukaryota > Metazoa > Chordata > Mammalia > Rodentia > Dasyproctidae > Dasyprocta > Dasyprocta punctata. The sequence continues at coordinate 18,913 of RJWM01012014.1, forward strand.
AAAACTTTAAAGTCTGTTGGTTGATACCCCCACAATAACTTTCTGGGATTTTGATTGGGATTGTATTGAATCTGTAGATCAATTTGGGGCAAGTGGATCTTTTGATATAAATCTTATTTTCTATGAACATGGACTGTCTCTCTACTTACTTACTATTTGATTTCTTCCATCAGAATTTTATACTTTTCCTCATCTAGATCCTGCACACATTTTATTAGATTTATAACAAGACATTTTGTTTTATGTGGGCTGATGTTAATGGTATTGTAAGTTTGATTTTCCATCTCATTTATTGATTGCTGGTATAAAGGAAAGAGATTGTTTTCACATATTCATCTTGTATATTACTGATGGCTTAGCAATCAGCAATGTACAAGGGATGTTTGCTGGTGGCTCCCAACTGTTGATATAACTTCTTCAAATATTTCTTCAAAGACTCAACATCAGCTGAATTCAGCTTCTAGGTAACGTAGCTCCTCACCTTGACCTGCTCCTCTGTCTCCATCTTTAGGCTGCTGTAATGTTGATGTTGCTATCATTTTGTTCCAACAATTGAAGTTAAGGACATGTGAATGATCATAGTTCTACAATCAGAACGCTCACTAACAACCTAAGGGAAAACACCACAAAGATAGAAACAAACTTCATAAACAGACATAAGCATAATGACGTTAGTGGGGAATGGCTTCCTACCATGAAGGGGAGGCCAAAGAGGCACAGGGCGCTGCCTAAATCTGTGTGGCTCTCTGCGTACTCACAGTCCTGTGAAGTCCTGGGGAATTCTGAATGTCAAACATGAGACAAAGTCTCTGCATGGTGGCAGTGCTGCCCTTGAGGCCACACGATTCTTTTTGGGGCAGGGGAGCTGTCCTTTCCATGATAGTTTGTTTTCTGCCCCTACCACTAGTAGCACCCCTACCCCACTCTGTGTAAAACTGAAATGTCTCCTTTCTTCAAGTATCCCCTGAGGGGGCAAAAGAAGGGCGGAGCTGTGTGTGTAAAACTGCTTCCCATTGAAATCCATTTCTTCAGGAGCAGGGTTAGAAGTTATAACTCATCCCTGCAGTAGAAGTCAGACCTGCAATGGGGGTGGGGTGGGGTGGGGCTTACCTAGTAGCACTGGGGGGAAAAGATGGCAATTTTTAAAAGCAGAAAATAAGATTGTATTTATTCTGTAGGTTGCTACCAACTTGACTGAGGTTCCAGATTTCAGAGTAAGTTGCTGAGAAAAAGGAAGGGAAAAGTAAAGTGACCCAGAAATCACAGGAGCCAGGGAACCTTACTGTAGGTGTCTGGGATCAGCAATGTGAAGATACACATGAATTAAGCAGTTACAAGTAAAGCCACCAAACATGGAAAACAAGGGAATTTGGTATCAAACATGATTTAAGTCAAGGCAGAAAGACGTGGTCATAGCACAGTGATATTTCAAATGTCCAAAAACCCCTCATGGCAGAAACAGTAACATGCCCAATATTCACCCACTGAACCCACCTAGTGAGAACCTTCCTGGTCCTTGCTGGGGGTGCAGGGTGAACAAAAAGGGAGTTTGACTTCAGGATTTCGTCTATCCAGGAGGGCTCAGACAAGTTGAGCCTGGGCAAAAGAGAAGCACTCAGAAGCCAGGACAGAGTAGGAGGAATAAGAGGACCTGGGCCCCGGAGATGTGAGTGGGGATGAGTCATATTTACTCCTGTGCACTGCCTGCCTGGATCCAAAAACACTGGAGCAGCTTCACAAATAAATTATGTATACACGTGAAAAAAGACAGAAATGGAGCACAGAGCATGAAAACAGTTTGATTTGTAGGGCTTTCAGCATCTCAGGTGATTTTTTTTTCTCCATTCTTTTATTTAGAGGTCTGTTGCCACTGCTACGATTTTGTTCTAGCAATAAAAGTAAGATATATGTGGATGTTAACAAAGATGAGGCAAAAAGAGCCCTTGGAAGGATGTAGCTGGTTCAAATTTAATATTCATTAAGGTTTAAAAAAATCTATTAAGTTTATTGAAGTAGTCATAAAAACAAACTCAATATCACTGTCTCATTCCCTCCCAGGCGCACGGCAATGGGCATTTTCCGACAGGCCAGGTCTCTGCGTGACCGTGCCCAAGGGCCAGGGTGATGTTGGTTCTGGAGTGTGACAGTTGACCATGTCCTCTGCCCCCTCCCACCCTGTCTAACGTGGCACCTGTGTGCATGCTAGCCCAAGGGAGCTGGAGTCCAGCTCTCCCCTACCAGGTTGTGGGGGAGTCCTGAGGACGCACACCATGCATGGCGACAGATAAGCTCTGAGCACAGCCCGATGGCATGAACTGCAGCCAGTTCCCTGTTTATGCTGTTCTGAGCATAGGCAGAAACAGGAATGGGAGACATTAAGAAAGGGACCACACTATAGCTTGCCATTCTTTCATATGAACACTATTAACAGCACATTATTGCAAGCACCAAGGAAAGTGTTTGCTAGCTCATTCTCATGCGAACACCAGCAGGCCCTTCTTTCCGCGTAGGGGATTAGTGTAGGTACCTCCTTGGGAAAGCCTGGCTATTCACGTTAGCACCTTCCAGAAAGTCTCTGTCTGTGAGGTTGCTACAGGGCGACTGTGCAATTCCCGTGAGGGTGCTAAACGCACATAGGAAGCTCTGTGTCTGAGGGCTGGTTTCCAAGTAGAGGGACTCATCTGTCTTTTATTCCAGTGAAAATGTATGCAGATTGTTAGGAACCTGGCTCGTTATTAAGAGAGAACACAAAGTATTGAGGGAAACCTCAATTAAGGAATAATGAGGTAGCGCTCTTATATTCGTACATACGGATGTGCCTCACGTCAGAGTATTTAATGGGGACGACTGAGGAACAACAGATACACGCTCCTCAATTAGGAGACTTGGTAAATCTCTGCTGTCTACTACTGTGATCACCAGGCAGTTGTGGTTATGTTTACACTTCATTACACTAAATTAAAGCACATTTAAAACTTCATCTTTCAGTCACATGAGCCAGATTTTAACTGCTCAACAGCCACATGTGGCTATGGTCACCGGAGTGGACAGGGCAGACAGAGAACGTCGTCATCGCAGGGGGATGTGGTAGACAGGCTCGGGTTAAATAAGTGAAGTCGTGTCCTCACAGTGGGTAACTCTGCATACCCGTGAAAGAATGAGCAGATGCAGATAGTCTAACATAGTGAGGTTTTCCTTGTGTATTCCAAGGTAAACAGGTTACCAACTTTATGATATTAATTGTTCTTTAAAAAAAAAAAAAAACAAACGCAATGCATAAACACATCTGCTTTGTGTAGGAAAAAAATCAGAAGGTTGTACGCCAAATTATCAGCTGTAGTTACCTTGAGAATGAAGGAGTAGAGGTGCATTTTTTAAATTTTCTCCTTAAGAAGATTATATTTCAATGAGCATGTGATACTTTTGCAGTTAAAAAGTTTTATTTCATGAAAACCATGGAATGATTAAGAAACACGAACAGAGTTTTCTCTCTTTGCCTTTCTACTTGACTGAATGCTGCTTAATGAAGCTGTCCGAGTGGGTTTGACCAGCTGGCTGCTGGGAAGAGGTAGGGTGAGAGGAAGGGGAGCAGTTCAGGGAGAACGCACTCACCCTCGTGCAGTCGGGGCATGCCCACGGCGTGCCCTCTTTGTCTGGAATGTTCCTTTCTGGTGGGGAGAGCAATGCACTTTGTGGTGATTCTGAGGACCACCCAGTACAGTCTTTGAGTTGATCACAGCCTCTACTGCAGGGGCGGGACTCCAGATTTAGATGTCGTAGAGTACCTGGGCACCTGAGAAAGCCACAGCTATGCATCAGTCAGGGGTGGCTTTCTGGCTTTCAGGCGAGGAGTGGAACAATGTCTTCCAGGCTGCTGAGATGTGTTCAGAGTCTGTGTGAATGTGTGTGGTGGTCTCATCCATCCCATCTAGACAGCTGGAACTTACCTTTCTGCTGGCTTAGGGACCAGACCAATAAATGTGGACTCGGTGAAAAAAAAAAAAATGCTTCCTTTCTTCTTCCCCTTGAGGAATCCATCTCCGCCTCCTTCTACCGTGATGTGCCCTCAGCACCAAGGACATCCTGTCCTGGGGTGTGAGCACCACATGAACTCGTGGACTGTTTCCTGTCCGTTTCTGCACTTATAGCTGTGGGTGACTGGGCATAGCTCCATGATCATGGGAATTCAGTTTTGTTTTGGGCAAAACAGGTTATGACTGGCTTCTACCTCACAGAGTGGCTGCTCAAAGTCAAGGAGAGAAGAACGCGATTCACAGTACTTGGCGCACAGAAAGTGCTAAAGAAATGCTAGCTTTCAGTGAAACTGGTATCAGTTTTTGCTAAGTAATGCTGAAAAGCCCCTTGCTAGTCCCTGTTCTTCATGTAGCTACCTCTCTTCTCCTCGGGTGGTGAAGGGGAGTAGAGGGCAGAAATATCCTGCCTCACTTCTTTCTGTCTCTCCAGGCTCTAGACAGGGATCAGCATCTCCTGAGGGTTGAGCTCAGAGCATCTCATGGGGCATCAGCTCCAGGGGAAGCAGCTGACCAACGAGCACAGCGCACACCTGGGGAGCTGTCAGCATGGTGGGCGGGTGAGGGTGGCATTGGCCATGGCGCTGTAGTGTGACTGTACAAGCCCAAAGCCTAGAAGTCCTTGCACTGGACACCAAGGGGGAATGATCCACAATTTTCATGTGTATTTCCTGAGAGCAGCCTTACTCTTTAGGTGTGAATTTTTAAAAATTTTTCAAAACTAAGAAAATCTTGTTAATCCTTGCCTACAGATTATGTTTGCAACATCAGTCATACTTGTCTGGTACATGAAACGCAGGGTTTTCGTGCACTGATTGACTGATTTTGACATGCCAACAATAGCATTCACTGAATTTTTAAAATATGGATGATAAGACTCTAGGCAAAGAGTATTTTTTGCCTATCACATATGTGAGTATATATATGTACACGTGTATGTATGTGTGCAGTTAATTTTCAATATTTGTGTATTCTTTTTTTGTGAGCTATCCTATTCATGATAACTTATTTGTAAACACAAAATCAGTAGCAGTAGGCCTCGCACTTCTGTGATCATCTGCAGACATATATCAAGTGGCAGGAAATTCAAGGCCACTGATGTTTGTGCTCCCAACTGCGGCTGAACAAGGTGCCCTCTGCCTCCTGGTTTTAGCTCTCGTACCGTGAACAGGGGTCCCTTTCATGGGCTATTTGGGGCCACATTTTCCCCAGTTTATTGTGTTATTGTTGTTATTAGTTTTGCTCTTTCAAATGGTCACCCAGTGTAGTGCTGGGTGCAGTCTGGGGTCCCCGGCTCCGGCAGGCTGTGTGTGAGGTGCCCCAGCAGAAAGTGCATGGGTCAGATAAGCTTCCTTCAAATTTGGAGTATGGAGCTATTGGCTGTGAGCTCAGTGCTAGTAAGTTAACAACATATAGTAAATAAAGTTTCTTGAAACAGAAATGCACAGAAAATAAGACTACATATTGACTGGGTGACAGACACTGTGTCCAGAGGCTCATAGGAACCTAACCGTGTATTTCTACTAGGAGGAGTGGTTTGGGATTTCATTCAGTATTTAATGACTTTGTTGTACATAGTTACCGAGAGTAATGAGGCCCAATTGTATGTATAAATTTTATTAAGTCCCCCAGAGCCTGTGGGAAAGGGAAAGGACACTGGGACAGAGCCACGGCACCCCTCTGTGCCCACGGCCATTGCACATCCATTTTTGCTAAGAGCTGTAGCTTCTGGAGAACCTGCTCAGAGAAGTCAGGATGATTGTCTTTAGCTGTTTTTCTATCCTTGCAAGCTCCTGCTATTAGCTGCAGACTTACAGGAATGATGATGGTTTATCATCATTATTATCAATAGTTGTACCAATCCACTCATGGTGTGCATCAAGTAATAGAGCTGCCTCTCTAAGGAAGTCACTCTCTTTCAAAGGCAGGAAAGCAGATCTCAGCTCAGGGAGGCTCTCTCGGGTAGATGGATGGCCACAAACTCTTTGTTCCACCCACAAAGAGCCCCACATGTGAAGACTTGGTGGGCAGCTTGATCAACCCCCTACCCTTTATGCAGCAGGTGGTAAACCTCAATGGAAGACCATAGCTTTAAACCAGCCTCACTTCTCATCCTGGGCTTCAGCTCTATCACATAGCAATGACAACAGTAGCATTTGTTTTATTTTTACTGCTTACCTAGTCACTAAGACAAGTGAGCCCTGTTGGTTATCCTTGATTATTTGTTGTGCATATCACAACCAGAAAGGTGCGCATTTTTCAGATGAGAAACAAAGGCTTAGCGAGGTTGCAAGGTGTATCCCAAGCCACACAGATAGAAACTGGTGAATCTAGGATTTATAAGGAGGTGCTTCAGCCCCAGAGCCAGCCTGCCTTTCTACCTTCCACCCCACACCCAATATATCAAGATCCTTGTCAAGATGAGTGAAAGTTCCAACCGATAAGTTTTGCAAAATGCAGCATACCGTTCCTGCAGCTGAGTTGAGTTCTAGTCCTCTAATCTCCCTCCTTAAATGTGTGCTTCCTCCTGCCCCAGGCCAACCCTGAACATGCTGCTATTTCTTTCCAAATTTATGTTCTTCTGACAAAGAACTCAGCAGTTGCTTCTGGGAAGAGAACACTTGCTTTGCATCTTCGAAACTGATCTTATACTGCCATAGCCACCTTCCCCAACCTGGTGCAACTGGAACAGTGATTCAGGAGTCAGATGCTGAATTTTAGGAGGCTGGCCTCAGTCGCTGGCTCGATTGGGTACTCCATGAGACAAAGGGCTTCTGTGTTCATACTGTATTAGGAAAGCTATCCCTGGGAGCAGGAGTGGAAGAGGGCGTGGGAAACAGGCGAGGAACAGTCGTATGTACACAAGCAACTGCACCAGCCACCTCTGAGTATAACTGATGGACAGTTCCTAAGACCCTGTCCCTTAGAAGCACGCCTCCCAGGCTGTGGGGAGAGGAGAAGGAGGGGGCATTTGTTCACACATGCCTCTCTTCCAGCAGCCAAGTATTTCTCCATGGGGTTTTCCTTCCCTTTTGCCTTAGGTGGTGCATGCTTGGATGGAATCCCTGTGTAGTTAGGAAGAAAGCCCTTGGGCAAGAATTGAGAGGCTCTAACCCAGTCAGGAGCTGGGTGCTGGTACCTTGCCCAACCACAGTTCAGCAGAGCCCACACTGAGCTGGGACAAGACACTGGCAAAGAAGACTGTGACTTGGTGTATCCATGCGGTTTGAGGCCATCACGAAACTGTGTCACCATTGTGAGCCCTACTCCCAGCACAAGGCAATCAAAGCCCCAGAGTTCACTACTTCTTACTGTGCCCCTGGGCTTCTCTGTTCCTCTGCCTTGCTGTGGCATGCATTCATGACTATATTGTTAGGGAGACTTTTCAGCCTTTTTATGCTCCACTTTCAAAGCTGTCTCAGCATGAGATAACTTGAATCCTAATACAGTTTTTCAGAAACACCTGTATTTGTCTGGCTGACCTGATATTAACACAGGTTCTTGCCTCTACTTGAATGTTACTCCGTCTATTACTACACCATTACCAGGGCTATACTCAGAGTCTCTAGAGCTCGTCCATGTGCCTGCTATCATGAATACTAAGTAGACAGAGCGGGATGGCTCTCGCCTCACCAGGGAGACCAGGCTGGGCTCTTGGCAAGGTTTTCCAGGGCTCATAAGAGTCTGTGTACAAACCTTGGGCTTATGGCTCACTAGTTCTATTCTCAGGTAATCACTGGCTTCTTGTAACTTCAGTTGTTTTCTGTGTCCTTTGAGCCTGTCCCAAGATAAGCAAGGCTATGTAGTCTGGGAAAGCCAAGCTGGTGAGAACTGGCAAGCCTGGAGATGTGTCAGACCTACTGGTAATTATAGGGCTGCTCAGACACGTTGCCAAATTTATTCTTGGTACTAGTAGCTTTGACTTCATTCCATAAGAGGAAAAAAAGTAGACCATGAGATATTCGAAGTATACATTGGTAAAGGGGATCAGGTCTAACCTCCAAGCTGCATCTCAAGGGCAACTATTAGGGCCCTATTTTTGTCTGGGTCGTATGTTTAAGTATTACCTGCTTGGTGTGAAAAGTGAGAAATTTGGGCTCTATTTCTGGCCTGCAGATTCAGAATTCCTTGGAGCGGGGTCCAGCTGTCTGTATTTTAACAAACCTTTCTGAGTGACTCTTGTGTGTACCTCACAGGTGCACTAAAGTTTGAAAACTGCCCGAGGAGTCGTCAGTAGCTTGAACCTTCTGGGATTCTCTGTGCTATATCATGGTGCAGCTCAGTGCTGGGGACAGAGGAGGAAAAGCCAAGGGCTGGTTGTGTCAAAGACAGGCTATGAGCTCTTGCTTTGCACTCCTGTCTGAATCTCTTGGGACCATCAGCAAGTTCTAGAATTTCTGGGAATCTGAAAGTCCTCCTGTGGAAGTGGAAATGCTAAGATATCCTGCTATTATTTTATGGGTTGCTTATGCTGCACTGGACTTGGACAGCCTGTTGACTGATTTTGTTGCTCTCATTACTGTCCACATCCAAAGGACTGAATTAGCTGGACCTGGAGGCTAGAGAAGCCGGAAGCTAGCTTCCAGGACTTCCTGAGGCTTAGGAATGAGCATACCATTTAAGGGCATGGCCTAAAGCCCACTGTAAACTGCCAGCAAACTCGGGATGGGGAGTGCAAGTCCTCTCTGATGGCCTTTGAAGCATATTGGACATGGGGGCAGCAAGCTGGATAAGATTACATTCCAGCTCCAAGGACAGTCCCTTCAGATGCCTGATGTGTGGCCCCTCCCTGGCATTTAAAACCTGGAAGATCATGTTGCCCCATCAAGCTCACGGAACATGAATACTATGTCAATATATCCTATCCACTACCACACCGATAAAGTCTACAGAGAAAATAGTGGGTCTTTCAGGACTTACCCATTGAGCCTTTTATTTTACGTGACACATTCTAGTACTGACTTAATTGTAATTCTGATAACATTACTTGTAATACTGTCTCCAGTCCTGAAAATTAATTTGACTGGAGAAATTCCAGAAGGACTTAAATGTTTCTCATTAAAAGCATTATAGATAACTTATTAGACATCGTAACTAATTGTAATACTGCCCAATGTAGAGCCACCCAATTAAGATGCTATTTCTTTTCCTGCGATGAGTTGGAAAACCTTTTCCATATGCCCTCTAGAATGCAGATCAATTAAGCACATATAATTGGACTGGACCATTTGCTCCCTGATAATGGTGATGTGCACCCCAGCTGGGTTGGTAGGCTTGCAAAGACAAATGCTCTGAACTCTAGTTAAGGGGTTAACAAACGGATCACTGCGAGGAAGCTCAAGTGCTAAATGTTTCTCCTCACCTCTTTAGCAAAGACATATTTGTTTTCTCAGAATGGAGGATTTCTTGCCATGTGTAAACAGTTTCTCTTTAAAAGATAAAGAGAAGCCATTGTGCCCTCTTCATTTTTGACCTGTGTTAAGGAGCAGGGATGGGAAAGAAGCCCCTGGCTGATTGCTCTTTACCTAAAGGTTGAAGGTTGTTCTGCCTGCAGCTCCTGAGCCTCAGGGTACTTGGGGCTGCCAGTTAAACTGCCCACTCCTTGTGCCTGGGAACTTATTAAGGAAGTTTAACAAACCAAGGTTGGAATTTGCCAGTTGTCACCAAAATGCTTGACTTCATGCTGCATTGCAAATCCTCCTAGTCAGAACATTTGAAAGCCATCTAGAGAGATTGGGAAAAAGCCAAGGTTCGTAGAGAATCAGAAAAATGGCTACTGTGGCCCAGTGTTAAGAGTAAACAACTTACATATATGAAAAAAGCATTATAAATAGCTCACCACACATTGTAAATAATTGTGAAACTGTCCAGTGTAAAGCTACTCAGTTATGATGCTGTTCCTTCTCTTGTAACTAGTTGACAAAATTTATCACATGAACTTTTCCACTGGAATTTTCAGCACCCTAGGTGTGTGAAATGAGAAAAAAAAAATCACAGGGAACAAAACCAAAAGCCACAAATCCAGAATCATTTAAAAATTTGCCTCCATAAGGAGGCACAAGCACAAGTTTACAGGTAGGGTTGCCACGTACCACCTGGGTTTGCCCTACCTGGATACAGCAGGGCAGAGGCACCCAGGACCATCCGGTAGTGGAACAGATGGGGTTATGATTAGGGAATGAGCTTCTAGCAATGGGTGAGAGGTTTGCAGCCTTCAGAGGCTATAGACTAGCAAGCAATTGCGGGTAGTCGAGGATGAAACTTAAAGACATATCCCTGGGTTTCCCTTTAACAAATCATCTCTTCTAGTAGTCATTTTTCATCAACAGGCAATTCAGCAGAAGTTGGAATTGAGCATAATGTTGCATATCATTTCAGAACATCTGGCCCTAATATGGAGTAACATCTGTTTAGTACCTGCAGTATAAACAAAACATTTTCCTATGGCTGTCCCTGTTCACCCTCCTGGAGGCGCAGTGTCACTGAAGCAGGTTTGCTTCTCGGCGTCTTCTATCGTGGATAACAGTGATAGTAGCAATATTGGTACTGCAGTGATGACGCTGCATTGTTTTACCATGTGCCAAATACAATACCAATCACTTTCATATATGATGCCATGAAATCTTCATGTCTGCTTTTGCAGGTATTTTGATGCATGGAAAACAAAGTCGTAAAGCCAGAGATTAGCTCTGTTGAAAGTGCAGTGGAAGTCTGCCCCATGCCAAGGTTAATGTTCTTTTACCACTACAATGAATTACTCTATAAAGAGAAGAGAACATATGTAAGACACAAATGAGAAAGACAGCAGAAGGAAGCCCAAGAGGATTTTGCTTTGTTTTATTTTATTTTGTGGCCTTGTTTCAGGATGCAACTTTGGATTTTGCTTCTATATTAGCATGCATCCACTGTCACCAGGTGGCAGTACCATGCCTTGGTCACATGAGCCAATCAACAAACCCAGTTCTTTTCCTAATATTCAAGGTGATCAGCTAAGTCATACTTATAATCGTGCCTTTCCAACTCTCTAATCAAAACTTTAACAGTCAAATGTTTAAGAAAATGACACAAATGTACCCGATATCAAAGCAAATCAATCTGTAATTGATTTAAGGGACATAGGCCTGTGCACCTCACCAATCCTTGACCATAACTACAGCTGGCACCGATCTCTGGCCCAGGCTGCATAAAAACAATGGCCTTTGGGAACCCAGCTGAAATCTTTCTTTGATAACCAAGCTTTGCCAGCACTCAAGCTCTTGAATCCAGACTTCAGTTTCAAAACATTTTAGCTATTTTCCTCTTTAGTGATTTAAAGGTTTCTTTTCTACTCACAAACTACAGGCTTATGCAAGCAAGGCGATGCCATAGGGCGGCATAGGAAGAACGAAGGGAAGAGTGCCTAGGAGCGCCCTTCCTGTGGCACCTCTCACCCTGGGCCTCACCAAGGGTGCTGCGGCGTCTGCATGTGACTTCCCGGTGCCCCTGCCCGGCCAGGACTGTTAGGGTAAGAGTGGTCTCTCATCTGGACTGCTTCTTGGAATCCACCCTGGATTCTCTTCTTCCCTGTCTCTGCATTTCAGTGCTGAAGCGAACGACTCAAGCTTTGAATGTGGGCAGATCTGTGTTTAAATCCTAACCCTGTGAGTTTTTCACTGAGTAAGTTTAGGGAAACTACTTACTTAACCTCATAAGCTATACTAACAGTAACCACCTCCTGGGGTTCTTGTGAGGACCACCTGGGATAACACGTGCAAAGCATTTGGCAGAGTGCCTGGTGCATCATCACCCGCCCTCAGTGAGTGCCGGCCGTTGGGGCTGAGCTGTGCAGACACATATCTCTCTGTTTATTCCGATGCTGCCACCTGAAGCTCAGTATATTGCTTTGCCATGTGCACTGCTCTAAAATCAGCTACAGCCCCTCCTTGGCCACTGTATCCCTACCATTGATGGGATGGCCCTGGTCAGTATGCTCAATATCATTCTCAGCTTTTACTTCCCTCAACTCGCCTCCAGTTCCTTTGCTCCACATTGCACCCTCTACCCAGCTCGCTTTCCCACATCCCCCTAAGCAGTCAGGCGTGACCCCTTCATTGCCCTCTTCATCTGCCATGGCGGGTGTAAGTTTGGATTCCATTCTCCAGGTGCGCCTTCCTTTTCTCCATTGAATAACTGCTCCTCGCTGATTTACTATTTTTCAGAGAATTCCTTGTGACTCTCTTGAGAGGTGGGGGCATATTTTTCTTAAAAAGAAAACATGTTTTTACTTTTTGTGGCCCCCTCTAACTTACCATATAAAGCACTTGGCCCCAAGTAGAAATTTAGGTAGCTAGAGATAGTGGATTAATTTGATCCTCTTACTGTTCTTCCTCAATCATTTGTCTCCTCCGTCATCCATTCAACCATTTAGTCATTCAACATTTTAGGGAGCTAAAAATTCTAGTGGAATAGTTCCCCTAACTATGAGGGACTGAAAGCAGCTACAAGAATGGGCTTCAACTTGAGAATAAAAATTTTCATTCAAACACTTCTGATCACTAATTCTAACCCGTGCACTTCCCTGGGTCCTGGGCTTTTGGTAGTGAACCAAATAGAACTGACTTTGCCCTTGTGGTACTTAAAGTTAGCAGAGAAGACATGTATTAGATAAATAATTCCAGGAATCACGAAGGTTACAAAAAGAAGACTTAAATTGCACAGTGAGAAGGCCCTCGTCCCGCCTGAGATGAGAAATGTCCCCTGGAAGCACGGCCTATGTCGAGGGCAGGAGGAGGCGTGTTCATATTAGATGAGATGGAGGGAGTTTGCAGAGCGATGACGTCACTGGCGTGGGTTCTTTACATATGCACAGAAGCCCATCAGTGTGGGAGTCTCAGCAACAGAGGCCACTGTACAGCAGCAACTCTGAGTTCTCTCAGACTGACAGACTTACAATTCTACCCATGTCTAGAAATGTGCTCTTTTGTGCATTTCTAGTAGGTGGGTTGGTTTAGGGTGGTAATTAAGCCTACAAAATAGAAGTTTTCTTTCTATTCCAAACTTTGGAAAGGTACTCTAGGGGTCAGAGATGGCTGTGTTGATTTTCTTCTTAGTACTGTATGTTTGTCCTCTTTAAGGACTTAGCTTTCAAGTGGAAGCCCTAAAGGGCTTCAGAACTGGACAGTAAGCACTTGCTTGCAGGAGAAAAGACTTCTTCCTTCACATCAGGCTGGAGGCTGCCATTTTGGCTAATGCTGTAGTTGGTTCATTTGCTTTTCGTATTTGATTTAAAGCGTTTGGAATGAATGTGAGGTCCATGAAGGGGCATTGGAAGAGTGAACATTTCCCTGCTGAGTTAGGGGAAGCATCTTCTCTATCATCCATCGTGTCAGGCTGAGTCTTTTGTTAACTGCAGCAGGGGCAAGGTCCTGGGCTCTAGAAATCCTTGATTCTTGTATTCCAACTTTGCTGTTGAGAAGTCCTTGGATTAGGTGTGTAAAACCAGAGATGGTGGAGATTTAAATTTGGAAAGCATCCTTGAGACTTATGCGACATGTCAGGCATCTCCTGTGGTAACACTTTTTCAAAGTGAATTATTTTGTGGATGTTTGAGGTAGGGGCACAGTGGAAAGAAAGAGACAGGAGGAACAGAATTATTTATAATTATGATATGTGTTGGCGGGATGGGGGCTGCCTTCTGAGACACGAATGGATGACAAGGAATAAGTTATCTCTTTATAGATAGAAAGTGGCAATAATCGCACAGTTTCTGGCTTCAAAAAGTCATAATCTATTAATTTGATGGATATCAAAAAGCCATAATCTGTCAATCAGGTGTCAGAAGAAAGAGTAGCTCAGAGCTTTGAAGCATGACATTTAGAATACTGCGGGATACCTTTATTTTTATTCTGGTAGTAACAGAGAGGAAGGATTCAAACCTTTGCAGCATACTTAGGGAATGAATATCATTTTAGTTGTCTTAACAATTTTGCAATTTAAAAGCAGTATTGGATCTGTATGCTGTATTGAAAAAAAGCGTAAAAGTCACCCTACAGTGAATTACAGGAAGATAATTTCATCCTACAATTTTACTGACATTACCCATTATGGCATTGCCTTCTTGGTTTAACTGTGAACTGAACCTGAGATTATTTCTTCATAAATTCCTGGGGCTCATCTATTATTTCTATCTACGACGAGGATATCTTCTCAAAACTTACCAATGGGCACTGAGAGAAATGTTCTAGTCTATCAATGGAATGTCAAATTGATGGAAGGAAGAAATTGGAGATGTCACACAGAGAGAAAAATACAGCTTTTCTGGACCCAGCAAGCTTGCCAGGAGCTGTGAAAGAGGGTGAGGATATCTCCTTCTCTGGTAGGAAAGGAATTTGACCCCATAGCTCCTTGGTATTATAGCACATATCTAAAAGAGTGTCTTCTAGATTCTTCGGAAATGTTATGCAGAGATATTATCTGGTGCAGAGGTCACCACGCCCACCGGCCTCACCCTCCGCCTCCCAGCAAGCTCGGCATGGGCACATTCTGCATTCGCTTCCTGCCTCTCCTCCTGAGGTCCAGCTGCAGTTCAAGTTGAAGAGGGAATTATTCTGCACATCCAATTTAGCCCCTGTGACCACTGCCCTTAGTACAAGCGCCCTGTGGAAAGAGTGCGGAGAGAGTTCAGAAGGGCACTGAGTTCAGAAGCTGAGAGGAAGAGGAATTACTCTTTGTGCCCCAAGCTGCTCTGGACCTAGGCCATTTCCTCAGAGACCCCTCCCCAGGAACAAGCCTGTGAGAGGCTTTACCCACTCACCCTGCGTCCCATTGTTCAAAGGACCAGGAAGGAGGGAGGGGAAGGAGGTTTGTGTAGCAGGCAGCCTGCCCTGGAGCTCTCCAGGTGCTGTGCCTGTGAAAATTTATTTTCCCAGTGATCTCATCCTGCTCATGGTTTCACTTTGACCTACCTGGTCATCCATGACACACGTTTGTCCTTCAGTTTCATCATCTCTGAGCTCCAGAGCCATTTTCCTGGCCAGTGTTCTTCTTGGATGTCTCAGATTCCACATTTTTCCACTTAATGTGTGATCTTCCTCCCCAAACCTCACTGCTTTCTGCTCTTCCTTACCTCCATCCTCAACAGCACCAGCCAGACAACTTTGCCTTTTTCTCTCATCCAATTTAAAACCTGTTGGTTGTGCTTGCTAAGTATCTCAGGGACCCAGCCACATTCCCCCCCCGCCCCCCGCATCCCCGCCATCTCCATTGCCCTCCTTCCAGTTGGAGCTACCACTGATATTGTTTTTAACCTTGAATATCAAATTGGCCTCCAGCTGGTCACTCTTACCTCCCTCCGGTGTGCCCTCTCGTCCCCCGCTAGGGTGCTTCTCTCAAAGCTTCAATATGATGCATCTGACCATGCTGCTGCATTGCTTAAAGTCCTTCAATGGCTCGCTTTTGCTTTTGGGATTAAATGAAAAACACCACTCTCAAATGAGCTGCAAGGCTTCGCATGGGAAGCACTTATCAATACCAGACTGCTCTCTCCACACCTCACTCGCGCCACACAGGGCTTTGTTCAGTGGCTGAGACCCTCGGGTATGAAGGACTTCACACAGTCTTCATGCCTATGGCCTCCTCTACAGCATGTTTACACCAATTCCAATCGCTAGTGGATTTCCAGTCTATTGTCACTTCTTTGGAGAAGACTGACCATCTACATGGGCTCGCCCTGTTTTTTCCCTTTTATAATGTCACAAGAGTCTTCTCCAGAGCCTGGATGATAACTACCACTTCCCACTTATTTATGGTGCACGTGTGATTAGTGTTCGTCTTCTCACTGAGACTCAAAGCCGCACAAGGGAAGACACTGAAATCCAACCTTAAGGACAGTGGTGGGCAGCTTTTGGTTAATTAATAAGGACTGAATTAATAGATGCACTGATTAGTAGATAGAATTAGTCTTTTTTAATAGATTCGGAAAATTAGGGCTCATTCTATGAGTTTGGAAATATCAGAGAGAGGAGTCAGACCCAAGTCCTCAGGTTCACAAATACCCTAGTGCATTGCCATATACAGCATAATACTGCTAGTTTTATTTTTTGAAGGTTGCTCTGATCACACTATGTAGCACGACTGTTTTCACTTTGACAGTCTACCATTTTCCCATGTATGTAGAAGTTTCTTGCCAGTAGGCACTAGATACTTCTGGTGGACCAGGGCATTTCCCCCCACTTCTTAAACAGTCTCAGAGACTTCAGTGTGTCCCGGTGAAGCCTTTCTTTGGGTGCCTAATCTTACTAATCTACGTGAACTTGGCTTCTGACCTTGCTCTCGCAAATTTGCCGTCTCTGGGTGATTGATGTCTTCTTGATCCCTGTTGGAAAAGTGGCTGCAAATATGATCCAGGAAATCTATAGTCGCAAATGTAGCATAATTTTAACAAGCCATGGTCAGAATAGTAAGAAGCATTGCGTGAAAATCTTGCATGAAAATTGCCCACCATCTGTCATCTTTGCCCTTTGCATCAGCCTCCCCAAATCCCTGTGTGAGGCTTCCAACAGCAGAAACCTCTCTCTCTTATAAGAGTGCTGCGTCTAAACACTGTGAATTGGATAGATGGGTACATGGATAGATGGGCACATGATTTATAATGTAGTTTCATGTGAGTATATTTCACAGCTTTAGGACCAGAAGGAAATCAGGACAAGTCTAGATATTACCTTTATTTAGAATACAAATACATGGCATCTAGAAAGGTTTTCTTTTATTCTTCTTCTTCTTCTTCTTATTATTATTTTATTAGTACCTATGTCTAGTACTCCTTGAGAATTGCTACATGTATGTAACACATCTTATTTCCTTTTTTCATTCTCTTTCCTTCCCTCCCACCCCCTCCAACAATCTCTTATCTCCTCCTTTTAGTGTTTTGGACATATTTGCAATATATAATGTTTACATTTCTTATTACAGTGATGATACATTCTTTGGTTTTGAAAGCTCAATTTCTATGATATGATTGGCCCAGTCAAAGTACTTTTTGCAAGCTGTGAGAATTTCCATTTGTGTTTCTGTTTACAACCTAGAATATTCATCCCTTAAGGGTAAGGACTAGGTTATGTTTATCTTCTTATCTCTGGAGACTCTCGTAGTCTAGGAGAGTCCTAGGCACTTGAAAATTTTCTCCAGTGAAACAAAACCTTCTCATGATGACAGTGAAGCGTGAAGAAGCAGGAGGACCTGGAAAGGAGGGCGGATCTTTGCTCGTCTTGGATTTTGAGTAACACTTGAGTCACCGGTGAGGCTGGGGGTGCACGCCTGCTCCTGTGTGATGTAGACCATCTGGTGCCCAGGAACTCACAGAGCTTAAAGAGGCTGCAGTGGGAAGAGCTACCTCCTTAAAGACCCAGGCTATTCTTTCCCTCAAAACAGAGAGAAACCCTCATTTAGGCAAGGAAACACTATTATTCACAAAATACTTGCAAAACAGAGTAGCTCTTCCATCATCCCTGATGGAATCGGTATTCATGCCAGAGGTAACCCTAGTCGGAGGGGTAGTATGATTATAGGAAATAGGGCAGTAGGACAGGGGACAGTGTAGCAGGGGAAGAGAAGCAGCCCACTCAAGGGAGCGGACACAGACTGGGCACCACTGTGGTCAGCAGAGGCAGACTCCTCTCAGGACTCTTTAAGGAGACCCCTGGGAGCACCTCAGAACTGTCTGTCTGCAGGAGTGGTCCCCATTCCCCATGCCCCCAAGGTGTCAGCATCTTTGCATTTTCATGAGCTACCTAAAGGGCTCAAGTTTTCTTTTCCAAGATGTGTGAGGAACCACAGGGCGTGATGCAGCCGTAAGAGGCACAGCCAGAGCCAGATACTGGGGAGCAGGGGAGCAAGCATCATCACCTCCTAGCCGAGACAGGGACTCCGCAGGTCATTTATGTCAATCCACATCCTTCTGGGATGGACTCGTGATCCTGAAAGGTTTCAACATTCACAGAGGAAGTGGGAGATTAAGGCCTGGCTAGCGGGTCAAATGGTGGGGATGGAGGCAGAAGATCCTGAGCCCCAGGTTGGCAGAACATGGAGAACATGCACATACTCCCCCAGTTGTGAATTCTGCCTCCACTGCCCAAGACCAGACTTATGCAGCCTATCTTGGATATCAGCCATCTTCATAAGACTGGGGCTTCAAAGGACAACCTCATATTATGTAAGTTTTGAGTCTTTATGATAAGAATATATTCATACAGTTACGGTTTAGACCAAGAATGACTCCCTAAAACTCTCAATGCTCTCACAAACTGGGCTTTTGGAGGGTGATTAGATTATGCGGGGAGAGGTCGCGATAGCTGAATGTCTTAGGAAGAGGAGCCTGGTTGGACGTGGTGGACACTAGGAGTGAGGTCTCTCCTGCTGGCCCCTTCCTTCGCTTTTTGCTCCCTGACCGGTGTGATGGGAGCAGCTTTCCTCCCCCATACCCCTCTGCCATGCTGTTTCAGCCTTGAAGCCAGCTGACCGTGGACTGTAACCATCAGCCATGATAAAGCTCTCCCTTTTTAAGTCTCAGGTGCTGGGTATTTTGTCCCTGTGATGAGGAAGTGATAAGACACATATATCACCTGTGTAACTGGAAATAATAACATTCTGAACAGGTATTAAATATGGATCTGGAACAGATTTTAAAACATTAAAACTGATCTTTTAAAAGGAGCCTTACCTCATAGAGTTCTTAGGATGATTCAATGAAATATGCTACTGGGGGGGCAGTCTTGTTGATGGCTGTCACGAAGAGGAGGAAGAGAAGGAAGGCCACCAAGGCAGTGTGGGACAGGGCTCTTCTTTGGAATGGAAGGAACAGGGTCTATGGGAAATGTGCTTGTCTCCACATCCTCCTTCCCTCAACCAAGGGAGAGAGAACTGGTTCCAGGGTCCCCCAAGACTGGTCATCCTTGGCTCAACCTATGGAAGAATCTAGGCAGTGGAAAGGGCTCATAGATGGTGCCAGGAGGAGCTGATGGAGACCAGGAGAGGGGAAGGTGAGGCCGGGTCTAACAAGAGCAAGCATGAGAGTTAGCAATTATGGGGCATCTCTAAGTTCTAAGAACTTCTTGTAAAAGGTGAATTAGTCATAGTGGAGGCACCACAATTCACATTCTGTGCATCACAAATATGAGGCCTGAGACATGAAGGGTCTCATTGGGTCCCATTGCCAGGAGATGCAGAGCTGAGATTTGACTGCAGAAGTGTGATTCCAGAGTCCATGCACATAAGCACCCTACTACACTGCCTCGGAGAAATCCCTCTCTGTCCACACCTGGTCTGGGAAGTGGGATAAAACAAGAAGATATTTCAGTCCCAGAGTTACAAATGTGCACTGTAAAATGTGCTTTAGTAATTGAGTGAGTTATTGATAGATTACTTTATCATTAATTGCTACTGTAGTATTCATGGTCCCAGCAGGAAAGAGAGGAACCCAGTGACTAGCATAGTTTGAGGGATGTGTAATGGACTATTTATGAAGATGTGGGAAGATCTGGGGGAAACTAATGAATTACAGCTCAGTGCTTGAGAGCTCACCACTGCAGGGATGTGTCACTTCCTCTAGGCCTCCAAAGGTCAAGGAAGGAGAAAAGCCAACAGGATCTGGAGATGAGCTCAGTGGGCAGGGAGGGAGCAGGGGAGGACTCCCCTGGGGAGGCGTTTTTCCAGGACCCTAGAGGCAGGGGTTTTAAAAAAATTTACCTTCACCTTACTCGCTCCTATCTGACATCCTGCTGATTAGGGAAAGCTAATAGGAAGCTGAGAAGAACACTAGAGAAGAGGGCAGCTCGCCCAGGTCAAGGTCACAGAACTCAGATGAAGATCGAGCCAAGCGGAGGGTTGATCTGGCAAAGGAGGAGCCCCCAGCACTGCTGAAGCTGTGTAAAGGGAGATCTTGAGAGATCCCTGTGGTGTCCGAAAAGGAGTGAGAGTATAATATATCCAACAACGAAACATTCCACAGCTGGAAACAAGAGCAAAGAACTCCCTGGCCTGTGGCCCAACAGAGATGAACCCTGCAAACTTGGCGCTGAGTGAAAGAAGCCAAGCAAAAGGACCACGTACTGTATGATCCCATTCATGTGAAATGTCAAGAATAGGCAAATCCACAGAGGGAGAGAGGCGATTGGTGGTTACTATAAAGGGATGGTAGGAAACGTTATTGAAATCTTATTATTAATTCCCATTCCCAAAGATGGGCCTGTTTTCAGTACCACACAAATGACTGTCCTCGGCTCTCAGACAGTAGTGTGGGCAGCATCCCTCCTGCAGACGGCTGCAGGTGCAGCTTCCCAGGCCTCACTCTTATGTTTGCAGACTGGGGCCTGGGCATCTGCGCTGACCAGGCTCTGTGGGTACTGTCTGTGCAGGGGAGACTAGAAGCAGTGTCCACTGTGGAATGCTGGACAGGCTCAGGAGAAGACAGGCAGGCTGCCCACTGGAAGCACGTGCGAGTGGCTTTTATTTCCACAACTGCGATGGCTGGGATTCTGCAGAGAACTGCCTGTTCTACATTTACTTTCTCTTAAACTGATGGGATCCATATCTAAGCATGGAAGTTAATTTCAGTATTTAATAATCATTAAGTAAAGAGAGAGAGCAAAATATCTACACTATGTAATTACATAAAACATGCTTCTGGCAATATTTGCCCCCTTGGAAATTCAAATAGGAAGTCTCCAAGGAGCAAGGTTGTATTCTTGGAGGTGGACACAAAGTAATTGAGCTTAGCTAATGGAGATAATTAATTAGGAAATGGATGTGCTCACTTCTAAGAAAAATATCCGAAGGATCTCCCAGAAGGCCTAGCTTCCTGCCCTTGCTGTCTTCAGAAATCAGTGGCACCCTGAAGGCCTTGGCCCTGTGCCACTTAGGAACTAGAAGGCATCTACCTGCCTGCAGCTCCTTCTGGCCCTCAGAGTGCTCCACCTACAGGAAAAGGGCCAAATTAGGCCAGGGTCTTTCAAATTCAGTCTCCGTGTATGAGGTCTCTGAACTTGGCCGTGGCCTTGTCCAATTCCCGGGGTCTTGGTGTTCTCCTCCGAAGCCCAGAGTTGTAATAGCAGGATAGTAGTGAGGATCCAGTGGAACCGTGTGCCTCTGAGAAGCAAGTGTGGGTCAGAAGGTGCTGCTGCCCTGGTTGAGGCTGGGTAGATGCGCTCTGTCTCAGCCATGGGTCTTGTTTCTTACCTCTGGGTTACCGGTTTGACCCTTCCAGCCCAAGTCTGAGCTGCAGGAAGCTAGCATTCTGTCCTTGTCTTTCTAGCTTGACTTCCGGTCAGCTCCCACCTGCCCATTGCGGCTCCTCCTTGTACCTAGCACTCGGCTTGGTGGACCCACTCTGGGTGTTGTGAAGTGCTGTTCATGAGTCTTCCAGCCTAGCCCTACTTTCCACCACCCTGCTGAGCGCAAAGGACGGCCAGTGGGAAGACAGCACCTTCAGACTCTCCAACCCCCTCTTCCCTAGTCTTATCACAGAGCAGCACTGGCCCACAAATCTAGCAGTTTTCAAGTTTCCAGAGGATTGGGAGCAAGTGTTGGAGGCTGCAAGCAAGACATGTGAGCATTCGTGGATTAAGGAATGCATCCATTATCCAGGAAAAACCTCACTGTGTGCACTGGACTATGCCCACCATCTAGTCAATCGATAGTTATTGAACAAGAAGGAAACTGCAACCCACGGAGGCAGAGCCTTGACCTATATGAGGTTTTTGCTTTCTGCTGGTGACAGATATTATATTACATATTATTAGGACCTGCTGCAGAAAGGACTTTATTTTCTACATTGATGAAAAATGTATGGTTTTTATTCTTTTACAGAACCAATGGAAGCATAACATGTTTACTTTTGACTTTTCTCCCCTGCCTTCTTTTCATTATATCTACTCTGTAGGTTGAGTGAGGAGAGTTTTGCCATCTACCCTTCCCCCAAAGATTACTTATATTGAGCCTCGGTTCAAAGTGAGTGGATGGGGGAGGGTAGGGACTGGAGTCTTTTTAGGGAAATGGTCCAATGATGGATAAAATGCCCAGGTTTAGACACTTGCAATTTCCTGGTGTCAAGGACTAGAAGCACAGTCATGGAGCACTGGTCTAGGATTCAGAACAAACAGTGACCATGACATGGAGCCATGGTGACCCACATGTTTCTGTGACTTGTCCATTAAGCCCAGATATGAAGTCTCTGGAGCACAGTCCAGTAGATGTAATCATGCGTTCACATGTGAGATGGGTAGCAGGTTTCATTTTGTGGGATAGCTTTCATGTGTGGGCCACCTGGGTCTCTGTGGTGAGCGAAATTCTGAAGCGCGACAGGAACGTGAGTTCCATTAGTGATGTCTGCCGGGGCATGGTATAGTTGCTGTGTGCTGAGTACTAATTATCTCAGTCTGATGGGTATACAACGAAGTGAAGACTCAGAGAGCTATCTCAGTGAGAATTCTTCCCAAAATTCTTTCTAAAAAATATGGGTACTAGAGCCTATTACAAACCCATGGTGATGGCACAGAAAGGAGATACTTAAAGTTGTTCTCGGTTCCTTTTCTGCATGCTCGAGTTCTTTGGCACCAGAAGGCGGGGTTCAGTGTCTTAGGAATTATCCTCCATGAACATGTCTTGTCCGTGTTCTAGTGTGGCCCACTCAGCACGCACAGCTCAGTCCAGACCTAAGTTCTGCTCTTCCTTTCAGAGTTGAGGAAGATAAAGTGGAGGACAAATAACCTGTCTTCCCTGAAGAGTCGAAAAAATGTTTAAATGCTTTTTTTTTTTTTTTTTTTTGGCAAATGGCTAAACTCATTTGCTTATTACGTAATATTCTAGGAGGTGGCAAATTTAGCCAAGGTGTGCATAGCTTAAGGCTGCAAAGCTTTCTACAGAGCAACAGATGTTCTTGCATGGTACAGTGGAGGATGACCCGAAATGCAGCAAGACCTGTTTGGGGAAAACAATCCAATGATGGGGAAAATCTTTCAATCTTGTTGAAAGGTTGTCTTAATCTGATGTAACAAAAATACCACCAACCAAGTGCCTGACAGACAGTGAATACTTATTTCTCATAGCACTGAGGCTGAAAGTCCCAGGTCAAGGCCCTGGCAGGATTTCCTCTAGGGATGACCATGCTGGCTCCACTGGTGAGGGCCGCCTGCTCACAGACGGCTACCTTCTCATCATGCCCTCACCTGGGGGAGGGAAGAGCTCTCCGTGGGCCTCTTTTCCAAGGGCTCCAATCCCCTTGGTGATGTGACGGTTCCATCCTCCAGATCTAATCACTTCCCACAGCCTCTGCCTCCTACTGGTGCCACCTTGAGGGTTAGTGTTTCAGCATGTGGTTGCTGGGGGAACGCACATGTTTAGACCATAGCAGAGATTATAAATTCTTGTCTGTATGGCAAAAGGTGACATCTGGAGCAAGAACTATTAGCTGTCAGCAAAGATGTGTTTGTGCATGCATAAGTGTGCACATTTTATGTCTCTGCATGTGTCCGCGTATGCATTCATGTGTTGTGATGTGTGGGGATTTCTACGTGAGACAGACTTCTCAGTCTACGAGCAGGCCAGTGGGTGTCCAAGCAGGCTTGGCTAAAGGAGTTTGCACCTCAGTTGGCTATTTCTGCCTGTCTTTGTGCTCTCCAATACCCTTTGGAGCCCAGGGAGAAGTTTAACCAGACCCAGAAAGTTCTATTAACGTGCCTAGATGCTAACGACCCCACCTCATGATCACCTTAGGGGGTTAGGATTTCCACACAGGGCTGTTGTGAGGACACATAAGACTTTAGCAAGGATCATCTCAGAGGTCTTCAAATGGATGTTTATCTGTTTTAAACAGAGACAGCCTCCTGATGAGGGGTTTCAGGTGTGAGGCTTATGAACGGCCTTC
The DNA here is from genome assembly GCA_004363535.1 of Dasyprocta punctata. Taxonomy (NCBI): domain Eukaryota; kingdom Metazoa; phylum Chordata; class Mammalia; order Rodentia; family Dasyproctidae; genus Dasyprocta; species Dasyprocta punctata. Next base: position 42,838 of record RJWM01012014.1, read on the forward strand.
GTCCAGATAGTATGGTGCCCCAGTGGTTATTTCCGAAGGAACAGGCACGGAGCATGGCGAATTAAGATGGAAAGAATGTGCAGTATTTCTTTTCCACAGTATTCCTAGTGAGTTGGAGATAACCTTTGCTTGCTAACAAAAGGGAGAAATCATATTTCTCTTTATCTCCACCCTTCTCGGGAATTCAGGAACCCATCATCATCTTATTCGTCAACGAGGATGGTCACCATTTGGAGAGAGGGTGTGTTTTGTGTTGGCTGGGCCAGGAGAGAGGGACAGTGTAGTTTCTAGTTTAAACCAGAATATCTCTGAGATTATGCCAGGGCTTTCCTGGTTGAACTAGAATACGTGGTCACCTTAGATGGAACAGATTTTCTTTCCTGGTCCTATAGAAAACAGTGAGGAAGTGTCAGTCCCTTTGGATTAATGCACTTATCAATGCAGAGGGGCTTAGTACTTACTCAGATGCTAGCTTCATTGTGTGATTGGTTTTTGACAAGCACAGACATTTCCAGGGGAGGAGGAGAGAAGAGTGCGGGGTCAGGTCTCCAGCCTGTGTGTGTTCTTAGAGGCAGTAGGGTGGGAACAGTGCTTGCGAATAATCAGACTTGTTACTGACTTGCTCTGAAGCCCTGGATTAGTTATTTAATCACTCCAGCTTTCAGTTTTTCAAAGCTGAAAATGAGAATATTCATTTCCTCCAGGGATTACTGTGATGGTTCCCTGTGATAATGTGTATGAAAGAGTCCAGCACCCAGGACACTTTTCTTCCTTGTATTGACAACACAAAATGTCATTTAAGGCAGAGGGAAAACTGCATGGGGAAAGATCAGTAATAATAAGAGTTATTTACAGCAGCTGCAGGAGACACTAACTGCACACATGACCATAGTACTCGTGTGGAGCGGTACAGGGAAGACCATTTCTGTCCCAAGTTATAGCAAGAGAATTCCTCCTTACATCTCTCCTTCAGAGAGAGGCCACTGGAGAATTTTCTCTCTCTCTCTCTCTCTCTCCCTCTATCAAAAAGTCACATTAGTAAGCTCCTGTTTAATTAAATAAATGTCTTGTGTATGGGTCACCTCCTGCTCTTCTCTCTTCTCAGCCTCAGGAACCACCTCAGAAGTCGTGCACATGGAAGAGAGGAAAGCAGTTGGGTCTTCTGTGTTGCATGCAGGATGTCAGGAGTGCAGGTCAGAAGTCTGCCTATGGCACAGGCCCACTCCTACCACAGACCCTGGCTCCAAAGCTCTATCAGGGAGAGGTTAGTGCTCATGAACAAGCAGGTTTTGGCGAAAGGAGAGTCTCATTCCTTAGTGTGTGGGACACCATGCGATGGGGTTTTCCTGTTCCAAATCTGTAACAAACACTATCAGCAGGAGGCCAGGTTTGCTGCTCTAGGCAGGATAACAATATTGTTTCCACACTGGCTTTCCTAGAGTGGGAACACAGCCTGGGCAAAGTGACAGGGACACTGTGTGATGGGCTTCCTGCCAGACGCCCTCTGGACACAGACACGCTGGGATCTGGTTGGTCAGACAAGTTCACCTGTTCATTTGAACATTGCAACATTGCAGCGAGGGATTCGGGGCCCGTGGTGAGGCAGGCCTACAGGTTAGCAGTGGTCTAAACACACAGAGGACACTAGTTTTGTAGTGGCTTTGCCTTCTGGTGGAAACATGTTTCTTGAGCTACTACCCTGAAATCTCCCAAGTGCAGCCTTCCCTGAAAGTTGCTTGGCTTTTGTCTCAAGCAGGTCAGCCAGGGGTCTTCTCGGCCAACACCTCTTAACCTGCCAGCAGCTGCTGCCTCCGGGCTGTGGCCTGGCTGTGCGCCAGGATTCGGTGTCTGGATGGGAATGTGGTTTCTGCCCTGCAAATCAAAACACCAGCAATGGCGAACACTTTAGAGCTTTCCATGATAAACAGCCGGCTACAGTGTGTGTGCCAGAAGTTCACCACTGCTGACCTAAACACATCCAGGACATAAGTGACTGCACACTGAACACCTTAGGCAAACTCAGGAGCCTCTCTGAACCTCAGCTTTTATAACATTAGAAGAAGAGACTTGGCTGCTTGCTTATTAAATCAAATAACGACTGTCACAAGTTCAGCCTTGGTCGATATCATTATTCAAGTCTCTGAAATCCATCACAGCACAGTCTAAGTTTCTCCAGTTGCATTTCCCTAGCTTGACATCTAGTGGGGACTCACGTATATTTACTGAATAAAACATTAACTCTAGCAATGTATTTTAAAGACTAGTAATGAAAACATCAGTCATTTGATGACATTTTGGGGGTGTTTGCAGTGGGATCTGTAAAAGGAAATAAAGATTCAAGGATGATGAGAGTGAATATTCACCTCATTGTTCTCTTCATTTTGGATATGTTTGCGATACCTAGCAAATCCCTGAAAGACAGAAGCCTGGGGAGAACTGAGTTTGTGGTTTGGTGATCCGACAGGTAGACAACAGAAGGAAAAAGGACCAGGGTGATGGTGTGACCATTAGCTTCTCAGAAAAGGGCCCACAGTGGGGGCAAGAGAAGGCCTGTTTAGGTTGCCTGGTTGCTGCCAGTGGTAACAACCTAGAAACCCCGACCCACTGAGAGTCAAGGCACTGAGTACCGGCAAGGGGTGACCTGGTACTCTGACCCTGTCATGATGGTATGCTTTGGTTTAAGACTGGGCCAGCTGGCTCCCATGTCCCTCGTTCTGTGCTGGAGGTAATGATAGTGGATACTTTTTTCTAGGAGAATGAACACACTCATTAATGTCTACTCTTCTCTTTAACCTGCACCAAAACATCATTTTCAAGATGAAAGCAGCCTATCAAACATCATCTGACATTTCCTGGTAAGGTAGAGAAAATATCTGAATGAGAAATGGGCCCACACAGGTACCAGTGAGAATGGCTTTCTCAGCAGGTGTGAATCACTGCTATTAAAAATTTGTTCCATAGATAAATTATTAGTAAGCAGTTCCATCTATCCACCCTTACGGAAAGTCAGTATTATCATTTCGACCCATTTTTAAAAGCCCTGTTATTACAGTCAGCTCATTAACTTCCTTTTGCATAGTGCTGGTTGTTTTGCTTGTTTTTGAAGCTCTTCAGAACTGAACCTTGGAACTGAGATATACGTGGGATGGCATCTGCAAATCGCAGTGGTGACTTCTGTCACTTCCTTGCCACCTTCTACCTGTCTCTGTGCTTCAAAAGTACTGTCTGGGCTGTTTCTACAAACAGAAAATGTGTTTGTTGCCCTAATATTTAATGTAAATCAGACCTGGGCTGTGAAGCATTGTGAAGGGAGGCCTCTTCCTGGGTTTGGATCTACCCAGTGCCTCCCGTCTAGGTTTTGGATAAACTGAACTGTCTGTTGGAAAGGGCAAACCTACCATGAACTAAAGTAAACATAGCTTCTATATAAAGGGCAGGGCATTTTCTATCTCAGTAAATAACAAAATATTGCTCAGGACCTATTCATACCCTCAAGTGGAGACAGCTGGAGCTGGGACAAGTAAGAAAAGGAATCATGAGAAAACTATTGGGTATAGATTGTATGGACTTCCAAAAAGCTTTGTAAATATGTCCACCTGGAAGTGTTATCACTTTGTAATATTTAGGTATATTTCAATATCTAATTTAAAAAGAAGACTTTTCCTTAGACACAAGAACGCTGATTTCTTTAAAAATTACCATGGAAGAGTAGCGTACTGTGTGGAATGATAGTAGGACCAGTCTTATTTTGTATATTCACTGATAATTTGGAAGAGGAAATGGACACACTCCTACAGAGCCTTGTGCACTGAAGAGTTCTTCTTGAGGGAAGAAGCAAAGACACACTCGCGGAAGTATCCGGCTTTCGCAAAGGTGGCTGGGTAGCTATAGTGATAACCCAGTGGCCCTGTGTTGTGGAAGCCAAAATGCCCCTCACTGCTTAGGAATGAAGACAGGAACTGTCCACAGAGACGCACCCCGAGGCCCCTGCAGAGGTCCGCCTCACCGGCCGGCCACGCCCTGCTCACGTCAAGGAGCCAGCTGGGTTGTTGACTGATCCAGCCTGGTCTCACTGCATCTGCAAGTCCAGTTGTGAAACAGGAGCAGCGCCCGGCTGAGGGCGAACGCTTTGGCTGCATATGAAAAATAAACAATTGTGGCTTACAGGGAAGGGGAAGGCCAGGAGGAAAGTCTCCAGGTCCATGAGGACACATAGAGAAAGGCACTGTGTGTGTGTGTGTGGGGGGCGTTTAGGGAAGACCTCGAATTTGAATCCATTTGTGCCTTTAGCAAATGTTTACTACCAGCACCTAGGGCCAGTCCCCCTTTATTACTTAATAACTGTACCTCAGGTATTTCACAAAACAATCTACAAATAGAACCCAGGGCTACAGAGGGAAGGTAAAATTAAATATAATTTAATAATAAAAAGTACAATAAAAATCTACTTTGCAGAGGAAGAAACAGAGCACAGAGAGATTAAGCAAGTAGCTCAGAGACACCCAATGGCAGGGAGTAGAATTATTTGCAGATTGTGAAACGCATAATGAAGGGAAATCACGCTTCAGACCCACCGTTTCCTACCTTCGGTGTACGCCGGAGTCCCCTGCATGACTCAGGAAAGTACAGGCTGCTGGCAGTACTGCTGGCTTTTTTTATTCGAAAGGACTGCATTGAAGGCTGAAAATACGTTTGTCCAGCAAGTCTCCAGGTGCTGCTGCTACCCCGAACCCAGCACCACTGAGGTTCTCCTTTGAGGTCCCTGTTTCAGGTGGGGCGGTGGGGAGTGTCATGTTGCACCCAGCACTCCTCTGGGTCAGACCACCCACTTCCCCAGCGGCGGATTGTTGCCTGCTGATAGTCCACAGCCGTGTGTGTCCCTGACTTACTGCTCTCAGTCACCTCCTTCACTAGAGGCAGCTCGTGGTGTGTGGCCAGCCTTCTCACCTCCATTCGGATCAACCCTACAAAGCCATTCAACCCTGAGCTCACTGCAGGATCTGCAGAGACTCCAGGTGCTTCCTTCGTGTGGCCTTCTTGTCCCTTTGCCCAGCCTTTCCTTTCCCATCACCTTTAGGAGCTATCACCAGGACATCACCCCCCCAAATCCTCTGGACACTACTCTGTCAGAGTGGGTTTCCAGGGCAGCCAGTCCAGTGAAGAGGGCAGGAACAGTTGCCTCTCTAGGTCCTGATACTGAGGTCAAATCTTGGTGGGTACTGAGAAGAATTCATTTACAGAAGGGAGAAAGGACATGGGCAAAGATTCCGAGGCTGGACCTGAGACCTCAGGGCCCAGGAAGGTGCCCAGAGCCGCCAGAGTGAGGGAGCCAGGGGCAGAGTTCTAAGGCCAAGTTAAAAAGCCTGGAAGGAGGCAGTGGCTACAGTGGCTATGGAGACTGTTCAGAGCACATTGTGAAGACAGCAGGGGCTTTGGGATAGGGATGTGACAGTACCTGCTTTACCTACTTGATCTTTTTATTTTTTTTAAACAAAAATAAATTACCTTGCCTATGGGAAAATGAGTCATACAGGTGGGGCAGGCTGAGTAACAGTCTCCTGATATGCTTATGTCCTAGTCCTCAGATCCCAGAAATGTTGCCTTGCATGGTAAAAAGGACTTTGCAGATGTGATCACGGTAAGGATCTCCAGGTGGGCAGATTATCCTGAACTACAGAGGTGAACTACAGAGGTGAGAATACTCACGAGGTTCCTTCTAAGAGGGATGTGAGAGGCCAGAGCTGGAGAAGATGCGGTGCTGAGAGCAGGGTTTGGAGCACTGTGGCTGCAGGATGAGGCACTCTGACTTTCTGGAAGCTGGAGTAGATCAGGAGTGCATGCTTCTCTGGATGCTCTGGAAGGAACCAGACCTTCCAACCTCTTCCCTTTGGTTCCTTAGAACTCATTTTGTGTTTCTGACCTCCAGAACTGTAGTAATAAGTTTGCATTACAAACTACTGCTTTAAGCTTGCAGTAGTTTGTTACGACAGCAGCAGAGAAAGTAAGCAAGTGTGTAGTGGGGAGACGTTTGTGAGGAGGGCACAATGGTGGCGTCTGGGGCTGCTGCCGCTCCTTATACTGTGAGGTACAAGGAGAGGGCGAATGCGATTAAAAACCTGAGAGGGCTGAGTTCGTAAGTCAGCCCCACCTTCTTCAGCAAGTTTAGGAAATGCTCAGAGGCTTAGACTTTTCCTTTGTGAAATGGTGATAATGCTTTCCTCATGGGGTTGTTATGAGGCCTGAATTAGATAAACTACATCAATGACTTAGCATTGGCCTTGGCACCCTGCACTGCTCTCCCCTTTATCATTCATCTCAGAACTGGGAGTGGCACATCTTCTGTGACTTCTGCTTCCAACTCTCCATCAGCTTTTCCTGAAAGTTCAAGCGATGGAAGTTTCCTGCATTGGTCATTTTCCTGTCACTGGGACATAATACCTGATGCACACAACCATAAGGAGAGGAGGTTACTTTTATCTCATGGCTTCAGTCTCATGTTGTTCAAGCTGCTGCTGGCTGACCCTCCCACAGGAAGACGCTGGGAGCACTGGCATCTCCAAGTGGCATTTTATGTAGGCTTAGGCTGTATGACTTGGCAGGGATGCTATCTACTGCTTAATTAGCAAGTCCCCAAATCATTCTGCCTATTGAGGTGCTAAAGGGAAGTGAGAAAAAAAAGAAGCCAAGAAGCTGGGATAGTACACCCTACATGGTGAATTCTATGTCCTTAGGTTCGCACTAGTCACATCTTACCCATGAAATGGGTCATTAAAGCTCTTCTGAGAGGACGCCCTGAACAGCTGACACGATGCTGTGACCATTATTAGTGGGAGGAGGAAAAACACAAGTTCCCTGTGAGTGGAGCTGTTCTTGTTGCCCGTGGAGCTGCATGACTGAAAGCCCTGGGCGGCGCGCAGTGGGCTGGGCAGGACCTGCAGAGGAAATAGTGTTTAGTATGTGTCCCAGGTGTTTCTGAGGTGCTCCTAGTGAGCCACACATCCTGGTACTTACGGCTTTCTGTCTTCTTAACTTGATGAACCGGCTTCCAACCTGCAGGGTTCCCAGATAATGGGGGAAGTCCCTTCTACGACAGGACTACACAAAATCTTATTTCCCTTTTCCTAGCAGACTCTCCCTGGATGGGTTTGACGAAGCAAGTTGCTGCTATAGAGGGGCCCATGTGGCGAGGAATTCACAGTGGCCTCCCCGCTCTGCTGACTAGGAGCTGGAGATCTCAGTCCAGCTTCCCACAAGGAAATGAATCTGCCAGAAATCACATTATGACCTTTAAGATGAGACCCCAGTCCTGCCTGAATCCTCTATGGAAGCCACCTGAGAGACCCTGAAATACGGGAACCAGCTAAGGGACACTCAGATTCTTTACCCAAATAAACAATGGTAGAATAAATTTTTGTCATTTTAAGCCTTAGTTTGTGGTACTTTGTTACACAGTGATGGACAACTAATACACATAAAACTTCACCATGAGAGGACCTATTGTCAGAATCCTCATTTAAAATCCCACAGCTGTGCAGTGCATCTCAATATCCTGAGACACCCTTTGTCTCAGGAAGACCACTGCCCAGCTGAGAATGTGTAGGTGTAAACCCCTCCTCCACTGAATATGATATCTAAAGGAGGCCTCTCTTCCTATGTTAAGCATTCTTCGAGGGTCTCCAAACAGAAAATTATGTAAACATGTCAAAACAGAGGCCCGCATCAAAAAGATCTTTGCTATCAATAAGTCATTAACAAGCAGATCTTTGCATACCGTGAGTGTTAAAGGGCATAATTCCATTCCAAGGTTTCTTTGAGTTACTGCCACTTTAGCTGTATTTCATGGAACAGCAGGAGTAGAAAAAGACATTTGTTTTGTACTGTTGATCCAAGGTGCTCTCAGAGTTGCACAGCCCCCACTAAAAGTCCAGTGGAGTTTTGGATTCTGCCATCCCTGAAAAGTCTTATTACTTTCTTGGTTCAAGTGCCTCATCTGTGACTTCATGGAATGCACCAGGGTACAGTGAAGGCCTAGATTAAAATACTGTCATTTATATACTTATTGTGTGGCCCTGAGCAAGTAATTGAAGCACACTCTGAATTTTAATGTCCACATCTGTGTAAAAACGAAAATAAAGTATACATTTAAACAGTATCATCATAAAAATTCAGTTCCTGGCACTTAGTTGGTGTTCAATAATTCTTCCTCCCCAATTAATGTACTCACAAGCATATAGAACTATTTATGCAGAAAAGTTTATGTGACAACTACAAGTTTTGGATACTTTTATGGGAAATGTCTCAGCCTTCTGCCTTGCAGTAAAAAATAATGTTTGGCTCGAAGCAAATGAGATTTAACAGAATTGTTTGAGCTACTTATAATAAAATGTGACAGGGAGACTTTGGTATTTCACTACCCCAAGGTTGTTTTTTTTTTTTTTTTTAATTTTTTTTTTATGGGCTGCTCACTGTCATTGCAATATTCAGCACTTTTTTCCTGTGTCAGTGTGATAGACAATATTCATACTGTCCTTGGGTAATTGCCTTTACAGATGAATCAATGGCTTGCAGGCACAAGGACACTGTTTTGTTTTCTTAACTTTATTTATCCTATGATTATACTAAGACTATTAAATGGAATCTTCCCCCCCTTCCCTCTTCCCAGGCCATTTCCCAGCCATCTCCCAAAACCTCCCTCCATGCTTCACTCTTTGTGAGTTTTTCCACTGCCATGCCCTGCGTTGCTAGAATATTTCCCTTTTCTGGCAGAATCTCAAATTTAAATAGAGGCCTGCTGCATGAGTGAGCCACTACTATGAGTCACTCAGTCACTCGTTCAAAAACTATTCTTTGAGGGTTTACAGTGGGCAGAGCCTGGGGACATGCTAGGGAGAGAGAATAGCATTGTCCTGTGCGTGAGGAGTACAGCTGTGGCGTGTCTAGAAGGAAGTTTGTGTGAAGAAGCGGCCTTGTGGATTCCTAGTGAGCATAACAGAAGAGACTGACTCTGTGTGTGTGTGTGTGTGTGTGTGTGTGTGGTGTTGGGGGTCTCTGCAAGCTAAGATTTGAAGGAAGAACACATAGAAGTGTGAGCATGGTGGGAGGGTGGAGATGGGAAGTGATGGGGGAGTTAAGCTTCCCCAGGCAGAGGCAAAGAACGTGCTGAGTCCTGGGGGGCTGGAGGAGGGGAGCACACAGTGGGATTGATCCCGAGGGGGAGGCTGGCAGGCAGAGTCCAAAGCTGGGGAACTGTGGGTTTAGTTGCCTGTTCCAGTCTCCATGCGTGGGGAAGTAGGGAGTCCATGGAGGGCAAGTAGGAAGTGAGCAGGAGGTGACCCTGAATTTCATGAAGAGCTCTCTTGTTGGAGGATGGGAATGGATTGGGGGGGACAGTGTAGAAGTGGGGCTGTTGCAATGTCCAGGTAAAATGTGAAGACAGCCTAAAGCAGACGGGCTGCCCTAGAAATGGGAGGTGGAAGGTGGTCTGAGCCACCTAGGATATAAAAATCCACGTGACACAGTGATAGATCGATATGGAAGGTAGAAGAGAGCTGGGTTTCAAAGATGACGTCTCAGTTACTGGTTTCCTTCCTTGGATGGCTGTTGCTATCTGCCTTGCAGCTGTTAGATAGCATTAGAAGAAGGCCAGCTTTAGGAGAGAGAGTTGATCCCTCTTTTATGCAGCCTTAGCATATCAGAGTGATTAGAGCTTAGGAAACCAAGGCTGATCTGGTTGGAGCCATGTTGAGGAAGCACAAGGTTTATTAGTTTATTAGTTTTATGCATTCTCTCATTGACGTCCTCTACCCATCCCAGCCAGAGAGCAGGTGTTTCCGCACCTGTCTATGCTACACAAGCCACACCATTTTTGTATTATTAAAGATAATCCAGAGAATAAGCACAGAGGTCCTTGGCCTAATCTTCCTCCTTTGCTTACAGAGAAGCTAAGCTATATCTTCTTCCTATTTTTTCACCATAAAATTCTACCCCTTCTTAATTGTTTATAGCTTCCCCTTTCCTATAACTTGCATTAATATCCCAATATCCCCCAATACTTTGGGACCTGATCATTCAGTGTTACAGGAGCCTCTGAACCAATAAACTCACATAAGCAAGTCTGAATTCATCTCACAAGCCAGATCAGACTGAGTGGCAAAGACTGTGCGGAAGGATTCTAGAGCTATGTCTGGACTTGGCAGGAAGGACTGATGGAATTAATTGGTGATATATATGAGGCATGATTAAAAATATGGTCAAAGTTTAAATTTAAAAATTTGTTTCAATAAAAGATATATTGCTGAGGGCTAGGAGTTTGACTCAGTGGTTTAAGCGCCTGCCTGGCAGGCGCAAGTTTGTGAGTTTGAGTACTGGTAGCTAAAAAAAAAAAAAAAGAAAAGAAAAGATATATTGCTATTAATCAACCTCAGTGCACTTCCCCTCACTTTGAAGCCACCTACCTCACGGTTCTCGATACTTTCTAGAGCAGTTCTGGAAGGCTTCTTCCCTCAGTGTCTTTAGGTGTATTGTATTGGCTGCCATTATGTTCTGAATAGATTCAAAACATTGGGATGGAGAAAGGAGAAAAGAAAGAAGGGAAAGATATATATATATATATTTATATATATATATTATACAAACAAAATTATTATATGTATACAGAATAGATAACTATACTACTACTCTCTGTTAGTTCATCAAAAAGAACAGTATGTGCTTTCATTGTTCCTGTGTTTGGTTAGTTTTTTTTATGCCTATATCTTGTAATCTGAACAACTACTTTGAAGGTAACAATATGTCATATATTGTCCATTGTTAATCTCCTGTTATTTTGTTTTGAAATTGTGTCATCTTTTTTTTTTTTCGTTTTAAAATTAAAAAACAAAACCAAAACATGGTCACTGTGACTTTTGGGAAGAGCCAGAAGTCCCCAGGCACCAGATCTGGCATGCAAAGTGAGTGAAGACATACTGTAGGGCATCTGCAAGGCTCCGTCTCCTTAGGACGATACTCGGATGCGACACTCACTGTACGTTTTATCTTATCTCACAAGGACATTCATGAAGAAGGTCTTCCAGAACTGCTTCAGAAAGAGGCAAGCACACTGGGAGAAGTGTGTTAGGAGTGAGGGGGAGGATTCTGAGAGGAATTAATGACAGTATGTCTTTTACTGCAGTAATTTTTAAAAATTTAAACATTCACATATTGCGATCACACCGCATATCAAGAGGAGGAACTGGGGCTGAATTAAATTTGTACATCAGTTTTAGAAATTGTTGTAGTGTGGTCAGTCCTGCATCCCCCCAAAACCTCACGTAATTGTGGCATGGATAGGGCTGAGTCTGGTGTTCATGATTGGTTTGTTGTCTGGCGCTGGGATTGGTGATGTGAGTGCTATACCCGCCCAGGGGTGGAGCCGATATACAGAGTAGGGACGGGGAGAAAGGTGTGACTCTCTCTTGCCTTCTCTCTCGCGGACTCTCCTTGCTGTTCAGTGGCCGCCGTGAATGGCTGCCCCGCCACGCCATGCTGTGTTGGAGCCAGCTGAGTATGGACGGAAACTCCCGAGAACTGTAAGAAATAAACCTTTCCTTCCCTAATTTTGGACATCAGGTATTCTGTCTCAGCAACAAGTGAAAAGTAGCAAAGACAGAAATATAGCCAGTTTGTCAATATTGGTTCTACTTATTCAGGAACAGAGGATATCTTTCCATTTTCTGATGTCCTCTTCAATCTCCTTTTACAGAGCATTGTAGTGTTGTTGTCATTGTTGTAGAAGTCTTTCATTTCCTTGGTTAGGCTACTACCTAAATATTTACTTTTTCTTGATGCTATTATGAATGGTATTGTTTTCCTAATTTCAGGTACACTTTGTTTTGTGTGTGTGTGTTGATTTTGTACCCTGCTACACTACAGAATTTGGTTATTAATTCTAGGAGTCTTTTGGTGGAATTTTTGGGGCTCTTCTATGTAGAGGGCCGTGTTATCTGCAATAATGAAAATTTGACTTCTTTATATATATATTACCCTCTTATTTCTTTTCTTGTCTGATTCCTCTGGCTGATATTCTGAGTGTAATGTTGAACAGGAGTGCTGATAGTGGACATTCTTGTTCTATTTTTTTTTTTTTTTTTGGTACCAGGGATTGAACTGATGACCTTGTGCTCGCCAGGCAGGCACTTATGCCATTGAGCCAAATCCCCAGCCTCTGGTTCTATTTTTATACCCTTCTACCATAAAGAAGGATAAACTTGAGTCATTTGTAGAAAAATGGATCCGCCTTGACACCATAATGTTAGGTGAAATAAATCAGACACATCAACTTAGATATTGCCTAAATATTCTCTTGTATGAGAACTCCCCCAAAAAAGAACAAAATAAATGTTAGATAATAGGAAGTAAAGAGATAGATCTTTGCAAAACAAAAGGGGACCAAGAGCTGGAGGGAAGGGGGAGAGAAAAGAGAGGAAGGGCATGAGAAAAGAATTAAGATGTATTATGTGTATATACCAGCTGTCCATGAAAAATGTAATCATCATGTACTCCAGACGGGTACTAATAAAAAAAAAAACCTGAAGAAAAAGGGGAGGGGGAAATTGGCATCCTATGAATCACATTAATTTTATTCCTGCTATAGTCTTTCCCAATTGTACTAACAGTCTTCTTAATCAGTATCTTAAATTATCCTCTCTGTGTTATTCTTTGGATAGTTCTAAATTCCTGCTATGTCATATGAATTACTTGAAAGCCAGGACCAACTTATTTTGTTACTAATTCTGGTCTCTTACTCAGCATTTGGGTGCCCAAAAGGATTTATGAAATGATCATAACTCTACTTCTTACCATTTTCTCTCTCTTTGTCCTGACCCTGTATCTCTACCATGCATGGCAGTGGTAGCACACAGCTCCAGTGCTAACCAGAAGGAACTTCATGCTTTGCCTCTTCCTTAGCTTTTCTGTGTGTTTCGAATGTTTTGGAGTTAGTCAAGAAGAGGACAGTCTGACAGCCTTCAGTGTTGAATGTCCTTCGCTTGGGCCTATGCAAGCCCCATGCACTATTTTTTATTTTTTATACTTTTGGTACCAGGAATCAAACTCAGGACCTTGCGCTTGCCAGGCAGGCACTTGTGCTGCTGAGCTGTATCCCCGGCCCGTCCCACACACTTTTGTTGACCTCCAGTCAAAGTACTGTCTGAATTCTTGAAAAAAGCCTAGGTACTAGGCCAGCCATTGGTTCTCTATGAGTTGGAACAGCATGAGAGCTGAACATAAGGAAGTGTGTGATGCTATTCTGGACAGCCTGGTAGAACTGAGCTCAATAACTTTTGGATTTATAAAAGAGTCCATTTAATTTTTAACATATTATATACAAGATACTAAGTGACATTAAACACAGAGTTAAATCAACCATAACCCATTTAAAGCAGGCTTGCAGATAAATGTCTTAAGTCTACTAGTCTGCCAAATATATTCCTTATCTACACACATCTGTCAATTATTTCCACAACACTAAGCCTTTCTAATGCTTCTCTGAGACTTACTCTCTCTGCATCTTCAAGTTTGAAATACAGGTGACATCTGCTCTCTGTGAACTAGGATATGACTGATGAGGGAAAATCCTTAGGTTTTGTGATTGCTAAAATTTTGTGGTTGTAGACCTTCTGGGACTCTAGTAAAAACCTTGAGACTGCTTTTCAATTGGAAAACAAATGACATCAATATATGCACACATATTTTGCTCAATCTGTTTTGTTACATTTGAAATTGATTCTGTTCACATCTTATAGCATTAAAAAGAATCTGTGAAAAATATTACTTGCTTTATAATATTTCAGATATAAATCATTACTATCTAAGAAATTAGAGAAAAGCACAAACTATGAAGTTAAACAAAAACTAGACCATGATTATGTTCAAAAGTGAAAATTAAGGAGAACAGTTGTTTTGCATGTATGAAAGTTTTCGGTAATTACAAGGTCTTTGACATGACAACAAAGATGCCATCTTTAATATCCAATATACCTTTGTACTGTTAGTTCTGGTGGTCACAACATAGGAAAACAGAGTCAGTGATGTGAGTGGTAGCAATGAAATTTGGAATTCCACAGCTCACGTTGCTGGAGAAACGTTGGCAGTTTAAGGAGAGCAGGGTCTGTAAGACTCTTTTCATTCAATTTGTATCCCAGGACTTTTTTATTTTCTACACAATTAGTTTGACTATGGATGACTTTAATTTAATGCTGTGTATCAATTATCTACTGAGTGACTTAAGTACTTTTTATCAGAGGAACAGTGTAAGAAGGCGTTTCTAGTGCAGAGTCTTTCCTGATACTACTGTAGAGACATTGGTCAGGGTAGCAGTGATTTGCAGGCTCCACAGAGGCCAAGATGGCACCCTGACTTGAGGTTACCTAGAGACCTCAGGTCTTTACCATGTGGGTCTCTCAGGACTGCTAGACCACCTACAAAACATGGCAACTGCCTTACCCCAGGCGGAAAGGTTCCAGAGGCAGAAAAGCAAGGGAGGAGTCAAGGTGCTATTTATGTCCCAATCTTAGCTCTCACACGCTGTTACTTTTATCACACTCAAGTCATTGGAAGTGTGTTACTGAGTCCAGTTCCACACTCAAGGGGAGAGAAATTAAAGTCCTTTTCTGGAAGAGACAAGTGCCAAGTAATTTGTAATCATATTTTAAAACTGCCACACTGTCATCAAAGAGAGAACTCTGTAATCTTGTTCCAATCTTATGTGGTCGAAAGTTATCAGAATTCACCCATGTTCTCAGGTAATGCAGGCATCTGTGCTGCAGAGCAAATGATGAGGCATTTTCTCCAGATTTTCCTCCAGTGCCATTTCTTTATGTTTAAAGAAGCCATGACATTTAGAGTGTGCATGTGTTTGGGTGCTTGTGTTTGTG
>RJWM01012015.1:0-30000 GCA_004363535.1 Dasyprocta punctata
TATTACACAACACTGTAAAGTATTTGATGTTTCTGAACTGTGTGTGCTTAACAATGATTAAGATGGTGAGTTTTATGTTGCATGTTTTTTACTGCAATGTTCATTTCTTTCTTAAAATAATTCTTTAAACTAGAAGAAAACATTTTTTAAATGGTGCTTCTCCAACTAACTTAGATGTCTAGAGGAAGGAAGTTGTAAATAGAAATCATGTACTCTAAGACAAACTCCATTCCCTCACCTTCCTTGGCCCGATACGAATATGGAACCCCCCCAATGATGGTGCTTTCTAAGGGGCTCGAAGTCCTCAGAACAGCCCATAATAACCATCTTCCCAGGGTTCCATTGACTGCTACCCTGTATCCAGTGCTGAGACTTAGCCCCAATCCAGCGCCACCATCACACGGCACATGCCTCCAGGAGAAAGTGTCCCACCTTCATTCATAAAACCTGGGTTAATTCACTCACAAGCCGTGTGGTCCTGGACAAGCCACCTTCTCTCCCAAGCCTCAGTTTCTTCACACCTAGAGGGGATCACACCCTGAAACTTATGCAGTGTGAGTTATCTCATAGTGACCTGGCATTTGGGCAGCCAGATGAAAACACAGGGCACCGGGTAACTCTGAGTTTCAGGAAGTTAAGAGGTCACTGTTGAGTATAAAAATGTCTATGGATTACTGGAGATTATTAGGTTTATTTCTATGTATCACAGCATTAGGGATTGAGCCTAGGACTTTGCTCGTGCTGGGCGAGTGTTCTACCACTGAGTCACTTCCCTCAGAGCCACCAGGTAGCCTGTGTTTTATTGGCTGCAGCTTCTGCAGAGCAGGACACTACAATGGCCTTGAATGTGCCCTGCCCTGGTATATCTCTTCATTTCCCATTTTACCCCGCTGTGCTCATTTCTCTCTGTATATCTCGTCTTACTTGTCTTGTAGAGAGTCCTCCTTCCACTTGTCTCCTTAAATATGGGTATTCCCCGGGAGGCATCTACAGTCCTCTGGTTTTTTCCCCTGTACTCCCTTTTAATCAGCATTCCATTCATCTTCAGACTAACACTATGATATGTGAAAACATAAATTCTACTCTCTCTCGCTCTCCGTCCATCTCTAATCTCTGTACTCAGCTCTAGACTCCTATTATCATCTACCTCTGGGGCATCAGCAGAACGTTCTGAAGGTCAACGATTACAATGTAATAAACCCAGATATAACAACATTTTGGCTCCAAAAGCAAAAGTAGTCTTACCACTAAGTTCCATCTCTGCCTCTGCCATCACCAACCACCCATCTTTCCAAACAAGCCACCAGATGGTCACGAATGCACTTGATCCCTTTCTCTGTTATGTCCTTGCCCTCTAAGGCTTGCACACCTGTGCCTGCACACACAGACATCCCTAATTGGTCCTGCACAGTCTTTGAGTTCTCTCAATTTTTCTTTTTTCTATTCCTGTTGTCCCCACAATTCAGACGCTCATCATCTATTGTTTGAATACACTCTTCTCCTTACCTCCTTCTCTACCTATGTTCATTCAGATAATTCAGTAAATACGCTTACAGGCCAGTGCTGGTGGCTCTACTGTGGCCTGTCTCTGGTCAGAGTTCTTTCTTCTACAGTGAGAGTTTCCACTCCATTTCCTTTAGACAGAAAAAAGCAGAAATGGTTGCTGATGATTTTAGTACATATGCCATATCTCTTCCCTTTCCCAACTCCTCTTATTCATCACAAAAGGCCTTGATGACAACTCCGAGCCTTGAACTACCAAGGAGTTCATCCAACTTCTGCAGAGCGAGACACTACGATGACCTTGAGTGGGACTCTACAAGCGCCTGCCACGAAGGCTGAGGACCTATGGAGTATGGCTCACCTGTTCGCCATCCAGTCAACAAACATAGGAAGCTCCTCTGATGTTCTGGGCACTAGAGGTGAGGCAAGGCTGGGAGAGGTTCAGATGTCCCTTGAGATGCAGATCCCTCCTGGTCAGTTACCCTATTCCGGCTCCTCAGTGTCTGGGTACACTAAGCAGGCACATTAGGAAGTCATCCCGGCCTGGACCTGGGAGTCAGCTCTACTATCATTTATTTATCCCCCAGTAAATGGCACCACCCACCTACGAAGGGCCAGGAACTTTTCAGATTTGGTCCCCAACCATACACAAGATAGACACAAACCTTGGGTTTCATAGAGCATGTCTTTCAGAGGTGGGGAGAGAGTTAGGGAAGTAACTCTATAAGCACTGCTGCTTGGTCCTTAGGAAGCCAGGAACCAGGCAGGCAGGGAGGGATGGTGTGTGTGTGTGTGTGTGTGTGTGTGTGTCTAAATAAGGTCGTTGGTCTCCTTGAGAAGAACAAGAAAGTGGCATCTGAAGAAAGATGTCAAAGAAGGGAGGGAGTTAGACACCACCACCACCCCGGTTTGGGAAATTGTTGCCCCAGTGTCTTAGACCCAGTCCTACAGAAGAATGGTGTGTTCACGCTACCAGCAGGAGAAGGAAGAACGCAGCACTGAAGGAGAAGAAAAACCCGAGACAACAGAACCTGTTCTATGTTGAACTATCTCTGATGGACACTTGAAAACCAGCTGGGGCGGGGGCAGAGCCGGCGGCGGCCGAGGGGCTGCCAGGGGCCTCTCCCGGGCTGTCAGGCTAATCCCGCCGCCTCCTCCCGCCTCGCCCCGCCCTGGAGAGCGTTGGCTGGGGGAGTAAAGTTCAACCCCGCTGAGGCTGGCTAGCCCAGGGGGGCGACCCCAACAGAAACGCGGAGAGTGGCCCCCGGAAACCGGGGCTCGGCACCTGCCCCGGGCTCTGAGTCCTCCTCTCTCGGGGGGCGCAGGGCCTAGCCTTCCCGAGACGGCCGCCACCGAGCCGGGAGCCCCGTCCGGGGCGCTGTCCTCGCAGGCGCCCGCAGGCACCGGGGACGCTGCTTTGCTCGGGCGTGGGTCTCTCCCGCGCAGAGTTGCACAACAAACCATTTAAATATTTCAGCATAAAACCCGATCCATTGTGTGGTCGCACATTAAAAAGTGTTACTCGCTTTGAAGTTTTTGTCTAGAGGCTCTAAACTGAAAGAAAATGTTTTCCTATTACTTAATTCAATCATAGCGAAGAGACTTGGTAAAAAGCCCACGGATTTTGCCCCAAAGTGTGACGGAGTTCTCTTTGTGTCTGCTTCTCCTCCGCTGTCACACACTTTAATTCGCCTCTCTTTATCTGGCATTCAAAACTTTCTTCAATGACATTCAGTAAAGTTCAGAGGCTGGAGGGAGAGGGGGGAAAAAAAACTGGTTATTTCCCCCTCCGATATTCTTTCCCAGTAGCTTCGGCCTTGCTCGTAGCCGGGGGTTCTTAACCCCTTCCTCCCCAGGGGCGCGCGGAGCTCCAGCGTGGGCGCAGCGCCGTCTGCTCCAGCCCCGGGCCCCGTGGGCACCCGCTCGCCCCAGCCCGCCTCGGCGCAGCAGGCAGTCCCTCTCCCGGACCAGGGCCTGGGTCGCAGCGACTCAGCCCAGCCCAGATTTCCCAGAGAACAACCAAGAATTGGGAGAGGCAGCGCTGCGGCGATCCGGATGGTTCGAAGGAGCCCTGGGGCGGAGGCCGGGGCGCGGGGGCACCCCCTGCCTAGCCGTCAGGGAAACCTTGAACCCTTCTTCCAGCTAGGTTATTTCCCCGCTGCTATGGAAGCAGCCCCCTCTCCCACCTTCTTTCCTTATAACAAATGCTCTTTGCTTTTTAAACAATTATAATTTGTTTCTGTTGTTATTGCAAAGATGTCACCGGCGATGAAAACCCACGCAGCCGCCTGGGATTTGGGCAGCGTTCCGCCCGCGCCCCGACCCCCGCGGCCTTTGGAAAGCGTCCCCCCCACCACCACCCCAGTCCTCACAATTCCACTCAGGGCTCGGAGCAAGGGGCTGCAGCGATTTGGTGCCAATAAAATCGAAAGTAACTGTCTGCGGTGAAAAATCCGCCGGCTGTAAATTCGAAATATTTATGCTAATTTCCCATTGTACGGAAAAAGCTCCTGGAGGAAACAGCTTCGAGCCGGAGGAGCACGTTAAAAGCGGAGGCCGTGTACCCGGCTGCCGGCGTTTGAAGTTGTTTAACCATTGTGTGACCAGAAAGGAGCGAGCGCCGCGGCGGGAGGAAGGCGCGGGGGTCCTGGGCGGCGCGGAGTCGGGCCAGCGCGGGCGAGAGCGGCCGAGGCTGCGCCCTGGGCTGGGGGTGGCAGGGGGTCCCGGGCCGCCCGCCGCGGCGCGCGCGTGAAGGGCCGCGCGGGGAGAGGGTCCGCGCTGGCCGCGCCATGGGATGGGAGGGCTCGGGGTGCACGGCCCGGGCGTTCACTTTCGCGTCCCGGCCACCGCGTGACTCTGAGACTGTTCTCCTCCGCTTTCTTTACTTCCTCGCTCTCTTCTCTGAAACACGCACTGTCCCGTGGCTGGAAGAAAGGGGACCGGTTGGCCAGGGTCTGCGGAACAAAGGCTGGGCGGGCGGGCGGAGGTAAAGTTAAGACCATTCGAGGGACGGACTCCACGGAGGCGCTTGCGGTGCGTGCGAAACAGCGGCCCCTTCTTCTCCCTCCCCAAAGGCGCCTCCTCCCCGGGGTGCCCCGGGCCTCCTCCTTCCCACGCGGAGAGGGGAAAGGATTCCACAGGTGGAAGGGCGAGGCCGGCTGCAGGGCCGCTCGCACGCGGGCCAGAGCCCAGAGCCGGGCTGGGAGAAGCGCCTGGAGGCGGGGGCAGGAAAAGGTGACAGACAGGAGGGGGTCAGGATCGTGGCGGGGGCTGGGGGTGCGCCCTCGAGGGTCTGTGGATGCGAGGCGGCGAGGTGCAAAATCAATAAGATAAATGGGCCGATCACCAATGCAAAGCCAAAGGGGAGGAAGGAATAAAGAGAAAGAAAAGAATATTAAATCGCGGGAGAATGAGAAAATAAACCCGCAAAAGGGAGAGGAGGGGGCGAGGGCGCCCGTGACGGCGTGGGTGGGGTTGACAAGAATAGAGTACATTATGCAGTTCATTTAGTTAACAAGTGAAATAATGAGGAAGCGTGCAGAGTGAATGCCAAGAGAAAAGGCACAAAAACCCTATTGAGAGGCCCGGCCGCTCCTGGCGTAGCCCATCACATGGCAATGGTCCTATTTAAGCGGCGCCGCCGGCGCCTTTCAGCACCACTAGCGCTGGCCAGCACCCCGCGCGCTCTGGGCGGCGCCGGCGGCAGGCGAGGCCGCCGCGGCGTCTTCTGCGGCTCGCGCGCCTTCAGCTTCCCGGGCGGACGCAGCTGCGGGCGGCCGCTGCCGGGGAAAGCGCTCGAAAGGCCGGCGGCCCCACGGGCGCAGGGGGCGGGCTGGCGGCGGGGCGGCCGCGCGCCGGGACCATGCCGCGCTCCTTCCTGGTGGACTCGCTGGTGCTGCGCGAGGCCGGCGAGAAGAAGGCGCCCGAGGGCAGCCCGCCGCCGCTCTTCCCCTACTCCGTGCCCCCGCCGCACGCGCTGCACGGGCTCTCGCCCGGCGCCTGCCACGCGCGCAAGGCCGGGCTGCTGTGCGTGTGTCCGCTCTGCGTCACCGCCTCGCAGCTGCACGGGCCCCCGGGGCCGCCCGCGCTGCCGCTGCTCAAGGCGTCCTTCCCGCCCTTCGGCTCGCAGTACTGCCACGCGCCCCTGGGCCGCCAGCACGCGGCCATGTCGCCCGGGGTCGCCCACGGCCCGGCCGCCGCCGCCGCCGCTCTCTACCAAACTTCCTACCCGCTGCCCGACCCCCGGCAGTTCCACTGCCTCTCCGTGGGTAAGCGGGGAGGCCGCGCAGAGGGACGGGGCAGGGGTGATCCGAGGCAGGTTGGGGAGCCAGAGATTGGGGAAGAGGGACCCGGGGTGCTCCGGGGTGGCGAAAGTCCATGGGGGATCAGAGGGAGGCGCTCTGGGTGGTGGAGATGGAGGGCCTGGGGCCGGGCGCCGGGAGGGGGATGAGAGCGGGAGACCCGGGACTTGGGGAGCGCGCGTGGGGTGGGGGGCATCCAGGAAGACCCCAGGTCTGGTGTCCCAGACGCTCCGTAGTGGGGTGCCAGGACCAAGTGACTCCAAGAGAATCAAGATCCTGTGGCTTAGCAAGGAGGCATCTGAAGTCGCGCCGCTGCGGATCCTGTTGGGGCGAAGGGGAGTGTGAGCGCCTACGATCCTGGGATTCTAGCCGCCTCCTAGCAGGGAATCGGGTCCACGTCGCGAGATCTGACCACTTCCGTTTGTGCCCTGCCACCCCTTCTAGACAGCAGTTCGAACCAGCTGCCCAGCAGCAAGAGGATGCGCACGGCGTTCACCAGCACGCAGCTGCTGGAGCTGGAACGAGAGTTCGCCTCCAATATGTACCTCTCCCGCCTTCGACGCATCGAGATCGCCACTTACCTGAATCTGTCCGAGAAGCAGGTGAAGATCTGGTTTCAGAACCGCCGGGTAAAGCACAAGAAGGAGGGCAAAGGCAGCAACCACCGCGGTGGTGGCGCAGGGGGCGCCGCGGCGGGGGCCGGCGGGGGCGCACCGCAAGGCTGCAAGTGCGCGTCGCTCTCCTCAGCCAAGTGCTCGGAGGATAACGACGAATTACCTATGTCTCCGTCCTCCTCGGGGAAGGACGACCGGGATCTCTCGGTCACGGTCACTCCGTAGGCGCACATGTCCTTAGGCCTACCCAACCCAGAGCCTCCCGGCAGCTCCAAGACTGGTCCTGGGACGCAGCGCTGGTTCCTAGCTACCCACTGCCAATCGATTGCCTCGCACGGATTGGGCAAGGCTTGGCGGAGGCCCCCAGCTCTGGGGAGAGCTGAGATTTTGGCAGAGACCTGAAGATGGTATCCTGGCCTGCAGGGCTCCCAGGTGTCCAAAGAGAACTCCAAGCGGAGAGCCCTGCCGCACTGGAGTCACCCACGGCTCACCCGCTAGGCCCAGCGCCTGGCTGGTTGCTGACGCCTCCTAGCCGTCCTTTTCTGGGCTAGCCCAAGCTTCCTCTACTCTCCTTCACCCTCAGGCAAGCTCGGCCTTTGACTTGGATCCCCGTTTGCTTCCCTTTTTAAAATATCTTTCCCTCCCAATTCTTTCCTGTGGTTGCTTAATTCACCCACACCCACACCACACATGTATGAGCTTTCTCCCCTTTCCTTGATGAGGCCTCGCTGTCTGAAGTGCTCGAAGCTTCTCTCCCAGGAGAGAAAACCAGCCGTGTTGGTATCCGCGCTGGGAGAACCGATTCGTTTTGTTACAGACATGCTCTGCAATTTCCCAAGTGTAGACCCCAGCTCTTCGCCTGCCACCCTCTCTAACCCCCCAGGTCCCGCCCCGCCTGGACCTAGCTGTGTCATTGTACTGTTTCTGTAATACCAGAAGATATTTATTTATTTATTTATGTACAAAATTTTAAATAAACTTTTTTTTTTCTTAGAAATGCTCCTGCCTATAGGCTCCCAGACCTCTCTGGTCTGGACTAGACAGCCACCAGCTCGGATTGGGCCTTCTGCTGGGGCAGGGCAGGGACGGTGTTACCGGGGTTCCTTGCTCCAGCTCACCTTACTGCTCCGCCAGACCCCTCCCCAAACCCACTGCCCCAGGAGACCCAGGCCTCTACTCCCTCACCCCGCACTTCCCAGAGTCATCCCCAGCCTGGCAGTCCTGCCCCCTGGCGCATTGGCTGGACCAGACGGAAGGAGGGAGCTCTCCTGTGCAGCGCCTAGGTCCAGACCCCTGCACCGCCTTCGGTGGCTGTGGGGTGGGGGCGTTGGACCCCAGCTCCTTCCACCCAGGTTTTGTTCTCTGGCCCTGGAGGACAGGAGCAGAAACCATTCCCACCACCAATTCCCTCCTCCAATGCACGAAATCCGTTCTTAGCTGCATTCCGATTGATAATTGTCTGCAGAATGGTGCGCCCTCGACTCACAAAGGCTCCCTTGCTTTGCTTTAAGGCAAATTCTGTTAGCGGGCACCTGGTCACAGATCATTCTGGGCCAGAATTCAGAGCATTTAGAGCAGTCCTAGGGAGTTCCTGAGAGCAGCTTTGGGGGTTCTCACCAATTCTCCACAACCCCCCAACCCCTGAGGCTTAGAAGCCACACCCCAGGCTTCCTTAAGGACACACCGGGTCCTTGTATATTCTGTGACGGATGAAGAGACGGAGGCATGTGGGGCTTGCCGAGACCATGGAAGGTCAGGTATTGCCGCAGCTCAGGGAATCACACCGCAAACCGTGAATCCAGGCTCTAGGTGCCTCCCAAAGACTCCCATGCTGGGTCTCAGGCAACTAGGCCACTTTCAGTCCATCCTTGCCTCACGCTGTGGGGAGCCCAGTCTCTGCCAGCCGGAAAGATGGTCCAGTTACGGTTGCTCACCATTTATGGGGCTCATTTCTAAAACTTTCCGTCTTTCCCTTCAAATCAAGTGGTGGGCTCGGGTCTCTTGCGCCTGCCCCCTTAGAGGAAGGGTGGGTGCCACCCCTGGAGAAGCCACTTCTGGTTCTTCTGGAAGAAGGCTGTGCCCTAGCCAGGCAGTGCTTCCTCCTGGCCATCTCATTAGTCTGCACCGTCCTAGGAAGGGGACACCCGCACAGTTAAATGAAGCCGAGGTGCACACTGAATAGAATGCCAGCTGATACTTTATTGCGGTGGTGATTGTTGTGCTGAGTTGCGCATGGATGGCACCTTTGGCCAGTCAGCTCCAGCGAGACTACCCCAGTCTGCCTTTGGCCAGGACGTGGGGGCCTATGGCACATGACCCCAAGCAGATAGATTGGTGGTGGGGCCAACAGGTTTGCTTAGAAACAGGTCCTCCCTTGGATGACAGAAGGGGTAGCCTTTTGCTCTGGGGCCAGCGCTGGGTAGCGCTGGTGAACCGGGCTGAAGGCAGTTTCGACGCCAGGGAGCCCAGGTCCGAGCTGGGAGGGAGGGACTGGAAAGGGGACTAGGAGAGAAGCGAACAGACTGAACGCACGCCTACCCCAGCCCGCGCGCCCAGCCTTCGGTCTCGGCACCCGGTGTGGGAGTACAGGGGAGTCGAGGGGTCCCTCCTGTGCCCCGCTGCTCCTGGAAGGCGAAGATGGGCCGCGTGCGGCGCGCTTCTGGGGAACCGAAGCCTCTTCCTCTCGGGGGTTTCCTGCCCCGGGCTCATTTTTCTGCCCCGCGCGTAGAACCGTGAGCTTTGAGCTTTCTGCCGGGCCGCCCTGGCGAACGGATGGAGCTAACTCGGCCTCTTCGTGGCGGCGCGGGCCTGGAGTGCAGCCAAGGGGCGGGCGTTTGGGTCCCGACAGCATTGGGTTCAAACGCGTCTCACCTTACGGCCTCTGAGCTGAACGCAGAAATCGTCCGGATTTAGTAAGAAGCCAGACGCGAGGCTCTGGCTGGCTCGGCCAAAGCTGCTCCTCCACGCTGGGCTGCGGGCAGCGCAAAAGGGGGACCGCAGCCAGGGGCCACTGCAGAAGAGCACCTCCTGGGAGACTGAGTCCAGCCTTTCAGCTACAAGGTTCTGAGCTGGAATTTGGACCTTGCAAGATACATTGTGAATTTAAAATCAAACTGGGTTTTCAGGATGACATTCCCTGTAAACTACCAGTTACAGGTAACCAACCCACATTTAGACCCCCGAATCTATTTCATGGACAATGTCCTCCTTTTCTCTACGACATTTCGTGGCTAGGATTCCACCCTAGAATCCACGTCCCTGATTTAATGACCCAGGTCCACATTTCCTTATAAGCTGGGTAGACCTGAGAACGCCACTGGTCCCCCCTAAACCACTGGTCCTTGCTAAGCCTCAGTTTCTTCATCTGTCAGTGGGGATTGTATTGGTTCCTTTGCAGGGTTGTCTAGCAATATTAAAGAATAGAATTCACAAAATGTTAAGCACCATGTCTGCCAAATGTCAGTAACAGCTAATATCACAGCTTCCTTGTAAGGCAAGGCTGTGTGTGGGGTCTATAGCTGTGCCTGGGGCAGAGCTGGTGCAGAGTTATTCACTGAACACTGAAAGTGACTGGTTGCACGCAGGCTTGGGTCTGAATCTACCACTGAGGGGTTGGAGGCAAACGAATGGAAAGATTTCCTGGACTCCCCGGAGTCAATGGATCAGAAAATAAGGACTGGCCCCCTTGGCTGCTCAGTGCCTTCTGCCCAGCACTGCTCAGGTCCAATCCCTTCCTGCCTCTTTCCACCTTCATAGACCCCTCAGTTCCTCAGCCTGCACCGTGATCTTGTGGCTGGGGGAGTCTGCTGTGGCGACAGCTTCCCTGGCCTCTGCGGTCAGTGCCAGTGGCATTTCTCCTGGTTCCAACAGCTCAAACGGCTCCAGGCATTGCCAATAGACCTCTGGAGGGCGAAACGTTGAGAACCACTCACTCAGACCAGATGATTTCTGCTGAAGTCCTCGGAGGGCAGGATTTGGAAGCCCAGCTCTGGGCATACCTTCTTTCCTGGCCTTTATTTAGACCTCTCTTGAACAGCTGTACCTTCTCTATCTGGGGTATTGGACATGCACTGCAGTAAGCTTTTGAACAGGAAGGGGAAAAAGAAAGGGGTATGGAGGAGCAGGGAGATAGCAAGGCCAAAGTCCCTTCCTGCACAGGCAGCATGCTGCCAGCCTGTGTGCCCCAGGACGTGGTGAAGGGGGACTCAGAGGTATGCTGCATGAACAGAGTTACAGGGCCTCTAGGGCCTCCCCAGAAGTTTCCTACCACGTGTCCCATCGCCTGCAGACAGTGGGCTCCATCTCAGTAAGGTGTAGCGGGGGACACAAGGCCAACCTTCGGGGTGAGTCTCAGGGACCTGAAATTCCCCCAAATCTCTCTGTCTCTGTCTCTGTCTCTATCTCTGTCTCTCTGTTACTCTCTCTCACAGACACACACCGTCGCACACTTATCACTATTTTGGTTCTTCAGGCAGCACATGCCTTACCTGTTTTTTCAGTATTTGGGAATCTGTAGCTAGAAATCAATTTCTTTGGATAAAGGTCTCTCGTATTTGGTTAAAAAATGATTACTCTTAAAAATAGTAACCAATGAGGACTGGGTGTGTAGCTCAGTGGTCCCTGCTTAGCATATGCAATGTTCTGTATTAAATCCAAAGCAAACTCACACGTACACACACTCACACACACACACACACACACTGAGGTGGGGGAGGGAGGGAAACCCATCAGTGCTGACAGCCTTTAGCTTTTTCTGAGACAAGGCTCTAGAAGTCAAGGAGTAGAAAGGCCTAGAAGATTGACGGGTGAGGGAGCCAGAAGAGCTGCAAAGGCAGGAGGAGGTAAAAAAAAGTATCCCTCCAGCCTTGCCTGGGGCCATCTACCCCTAACCCTGAAGGCAGAAGATAAGGGTGCCCAGTGCACTCCTGCAAATACACTTCACCCACAAGGTAAGGGGTAAGGTAAATCACAGTGAGGCAGTGACCTTGTGAATCCAGCGCTTCCCCAGCCCCCGTGAATGGTAATCAGACAATAGGCCCGGCCATCTACAAGAGACCAACTGAGAGACCCGCAGGGGAAACCTAAAGCTGTGAGAACAGACTGTTTATCCCCTGCACCCATACCTGTGATCAAGTTTGCTTTACAAATTAGGCATAGTAAGAGATTAAGAATAGCTAATAAAACAGAAAAGTTATAGCAACGTACTATAACAAAAGTTATTTTAATCTTTATGAGTTGTTTATTTCTTGAATTTTTCACTTCCTGTTTTTGGACCATGACCAAACCCAAGTAACTGAGCCCAACAAAAATGAATGAACAAATTTAGTTGGGGGGACTACTGCATTAACAGGCGTACGTGCGTGTGTGTGTGTGTGTGTGTGTGTGTGTGTGTGTCTGTGTGTGTCTGTGTGTGTGCTGGAGAGGCTGAAACAAAAGGAAGGTTAGAAAATGGTCCTTGGGTCTACGAAGAGACTGCTTCAGAGAGAATCCTAGCACTATGAGCCCAGGCCCTGGTACTAGCAGGATCCTTCAAAGCCACCCTGAGTCTCACACCTCCCAGCCTGGCTCCAGGCTTCTGCTGGTGAATGAACATTCTCAACTCAAGGGAGAAAGCGCCATCTGCCATGAGCTGAAGAGGCATGAAACGGTTTGACACCCACTTTGAGCAGCAGTGGGCAAGGGAGATGCAGCATTCTGGACTTCTGCCTTGCCCAAGTCCAGGGCACAGCTGGTTAGACACGGGCCAGAGATTGGGCCTGGGTTTGGAGCAAGCCAAGATTCACTCAGAGAAGCCCCGAGCCAGGAGGGGTTCCCTCTGCTAGTCTGGTTGGGAATCAGGCTGTTAGACAAGTCAATAGGGTTGGCCCAGGGGCCACCTCTCTTGGCTCACTGTTCACAGAGAGGTACAGCCAGAAGCAGACAGCTGTCGCTTTGATTCCATAATGATGTGAATTTCTAGACCAGCTCTGTATGGACTGAACCGAGCTCCCTTAAGTGTATGTTGAAGTCATAAACCACAGTGCTGCCGAAGGTGACCATATTTGGAGATAGTGTCTTTAGAGAGGTAATGAAGGTACAATGAGGTCCTGTTCAATATGACTGGTATCTTTAGAAGAAAGGGATACAAGGACACAGGCACACAGAGGAAAGGCTCTGTGAGGAAGAAGGGAGAAGGAGTCCCCTGCAAGTGCAGAAGAAGAGAAGCCGCAGAAGGAGCCCATACTGCAGACACCAGCGTGGACACCCAGTTGCACACACCGCCATACAGTCTGTGGTACTTTGCTGTGACGGCTGCGCTGATTCATAGAAGTTCTGATCCAGGGAGAGCTCTCTGGGCCCCTGAGTGCTAATGAAGAAATGAATGGAAGAAGATTATGGAAGAAAGACTACTGAGCTGTGAGTCAAGAGCCTGATACCTTGCCCCAGTGATGTTACTAATCAGTTGTTCGTTTGTTTGCTTTGAGGCAGGGTCTCACTATGTAGTGCAGTCTGGCCTTCAACTCCCTTATGTAGCCCAGGCTGGCCTTGAACTCCAGGCTAGTAATTCTCCTGCCTCAGCCTCCCAAGTGCTGGGATTACAGGCTTGCAACACCATGCTCAACCTGTACTAATCAGTACTATAACTTTAGATAAATCATATTATCTTCCTCAATCTCAGCTTCTCTTTCTCTAAAGTCGAGGAGTATAACAGACATTAGATCCTGTTTTTATTTTTCAGCCTAGTATCCCCACTTACCCTTCCGTTCATCACATGTAGATTTTGTGCCATCGATATAAAATACGATCAGTTCTGGACTCAGTGGTAGAGCACTTTCTCAGCATGTGTAAGGCCCTGGGTTCAAGCCCAAGTACACCCAAAAGAAAAAAAAAAAAGAAACCAGTTCTGGAAAAGAGCAGGCATCCACCGAGGTAGACATGTGCGCCTTGTGGGAGTTCGCCACATACAAGGCCCCAGGCCCGACACCAAATCACAGGCAGACTAGATACTTACTGCCACTCCATCTCGTAACTCAAGATTGGGTACAGAGCCTGAGTTTAGTAGCTGGAATTTCCCCCAGAGCTCTGAGTCAAGCGGGTAGTAACACGGAGACGCATGTACTCAAGAGTTGATTTCCTGCGGCCGTGCAGATCATTCATGAGATGGCAAATGTCCGAGAGTAGTAGCAGAGGAGACTGTCCAGGCAGACTCTCCAGTGGGGGCCTGGCTGGACTGCCCCCAGGGGGGACCTGAGCCATGGCTACCCTCCCTTCCTGCTTGGTTTCTGGGCCCTTTTCCTCAGCTGTTCTCTTTGACTCTACATGTGGTCAGATGCCCTTCCCTGCAGTACCTTTTCTGCTGAAGTAGCCAGAATTCATTTCTACGGCCTGCAGCCCAGCCCCAGCTCTGGGCACCCACACCTCAGACCAGCTGTTTGGAACACACGCAGGCCAGTAAGGAGGCCTGGGACAAGTATAACAGTTTTGTCCTTGGGGCAAGTCTAGGTCCTGACCGGATGAGAAGTATTACACCAAATTTCTTCCTGCAGGGTTCTTGGAGGCTATTGCTCATGCATTCCCTCCAGGGGACAGTGACATTTAGACTTGAGCTGCTGGATTTAGAATTCGTCATCCAGTGATGATAAGCACCAGTGGCTGCTGGAGCAGAAACTGGCCTCCTTTTTTAGGGCAGCACCAGCCTCCTGGAGGCAGGAGGAATGGTACTTCCTCCCATTTTTGCATGCCTGCAGGAGAAGCCACGCCCCCTTGCCCAGGCTATGCCCCTCCCAGTGGCCATCCGCCAGCCACTCAGTCTGTGTGACTTTGCTCTAATCCCCCTGCCCCAGGTAACAGACACTCCCTAAACTTACCTTTACCTCGAAGACTCTGTCATAATTAATAAAGCCCTGGAGGTACACAGTAATTCTTCTAATCACAATCTCCCCTTTCATTACTCAGGATTAAACAGAAGGCCTCAACAAGCACTTCAGTACCGAATCATGTCCCTAGCCTTTTTTATTTTATTTTGAGACAGGATCTCACTAAGTTGCCCAGGCAGGTTTGGCTCTTCCTGCCTCAGCTTCCCAAGTAGCTGGGACTAAAGGTACATGTCACCACATCCAGCTAATCACATTCCATTTTTATTGCCAGCGTCAAAAACAGAATTTAATTTACTTCAGGCTAAAGGCCATCTAGGGGCTCAGAGGATCGATGAAGTTCAGAAGTAATGCAGGCTGCAAAAGCTGCGGGGTCTGAGATACTGCACTGAGATATGCTCCCTGTCTCCCTAGCTCGTGACTCTCCTCTCTCTGTGTGCTGGTCTCATTCTTTATGCTGTGGACAAGATTTCGCCTTGCAGGGCCGGGGAACCAAGGGCACATCAACAACGAGTTCCAGGTCTGTGTCATTCCAGCTAAATGCCCCCAACAGAATAAGAATATCTTTCCTCCCACCCTGCCTTCCTCCCTCCCTTTCTAAATTCTATAGGGATGACAATGACCTGTAGCAGCCCCAAAGCTGTAGCAGGTGTTCTCCAAGGTCATCACCCCAAAGGAGACCATTCCAGCCTCACCTGGGTCTGCCTAGGTTTCAGGCCAAATCCACGGCTGTGGGCAGGGCGGCTCTTGGGGGAAGAGGGCTGGAGGACCCACTGGAACACAGAAAAGGGCTTGGGCTGCTGGGGTGAACAGGGCGTTGAGCTGATAAAACTACAGATGCACGCTCTGGGTACCAACCACTACCTTACGTTGATCAGAATGTGAACCTTGGGTCTTGGGCTTTCCACGGGGGTCCAAGAGGTCAAAGTTATTTTCACAGTCATGCTAAGATGTCTTTCACCTTTGTCAGAGTGTTGACATTTGTGCTCCTGGGGCAAAAGCTGTCATGGGCAAAGTTGCTGACATTTCAGACACATCCGGGCAATGGCAGCAAAACACAGCTGTGGTCATTGTGCCCTTGACCCCCACACACCCCAGGTAAAGAAGAAACCCAGGTATACCTAAGGATGTTCTTGCCGGAGTCATGAAAATAATTTCATTCAAGCGAGCCTCCAAGCACATGGTTTTTCAATATTCCGTGTGACAAAATTGTGAGTTTTCACCTGCTATAAACCAAAGGGTGTGGAACAATAGTTAGAGAAAGAAAAATTACTCATGTGATTGTCCTGAGTCGCAAATTGAGCAAGATATTTGCTTCATGGAAAAACATTTTGCTTGAAAGAAGGCTGACCAACTGGTTATTTAAATTTGGGAATCTGGCAGACGCTCTCCTGAAAACAAATATGGGGAACCTGTTAGTTTAAGAAACACAGCTGAGCCGGGCGTGGTGGCGCGCGCCTTTAATCCCAGTACTCGGGAGGCTGAGGTAGGAGGAGCGTTGTGAGTTCAAGGCCGGCCTGGGCTACAACGCCAGCACAAGGCCGGCCTGAGCTACACAGTGCGACCCTGCCTCAAAAAAGCAGGGCTGGGAGTTTGGCTCAGTGGCTTAAGTGTCTGCTCTGGCAGGCGTGAGGTTGTGAGTTCAATCCCCAGTACCGCAAAAAAAAAAAAAAAGAAAGAAAGAAACACAGCTGAGGGCAATTTTCGCCAGTGATGACATTTATGGTTTCAGGCAACAGTTGGAACGCTGAGGTACATGTGCCAACTACAGTGAACACGTGTGTAGGATGAAGACTTTTCTGATGAGATCCATGGTGACATTAACAAATACTTTTTTTTTTTTTTTTGTAACCGATTCAAACTCAGGACCTTGTGCTTACCAGGTAGGTGCTCATGCTGCTGAGCTATATCCCAGCCCGACAAATATGTATTTTTTTAAAGGATTTTGGGGGGCAGTGTTGGGAGTCGAACCCAGGGCCTTCTACATGCTAGGCCAAGGCTCTATCACTAAGCTACATCCCCAGGCCTGAATTTTAAAAATATAAGTGATGGAAAGCATCATGTGATGCCAGTGTATGGATTACTATTAACTCAGTGAACCAATATTCTCAGAAGATCAGAAAATGATGCCACACCTACAAGTCCCATTCAAAATTCAAAGGCGATCAGCAGATTTTCATGGTACAGAGTACAAAAGTTTTATTCACATGTATCCAGATTCTACGATAACCAACATTTAAGAATTTCAAGTTTTAGTGTAGGACCCAGGGACAGTACAGCTACAGGAAAAGCCTGTTCAGTACCCCCAGTTGCCTCTCCTGCCCATGCCGGGGCTGAACCCACGGTCTTACCCGTGTCAGTAGAGATTTAAAACCTGCACTTTTAAATCTACTCATCTGCCCAAAGTTGATTTCTTTTTTGTATTCCAAAAAAGGCAACACACTGCATGCCTGTAATCCCAGCTACTCAAGAGGCTGAAGCAGGATGATCAAAAGTTCCAGGTCAGCCTTGTCAATCTAACAAGCCCCTGTCTCAAAATTAAAAATAAAAAAGGCTGGGAGCAGAGCTCAGTGATAGAGTACTTGCCAAGCACGTGCAAGGCTCTGTGTTCTATCCCCAGTAGTACAAGAAACAAAAACAAAACCAAAAAAAAAGAAGAAAAAGCAACACATCATAAAAGGTTGGATGCAGAAGGAAATCAAATTCACTTGGCTTTTGAGCCAGGCATAAAAGAAATTTGCAAAGCTCCAAAGCAATGCTACACTTCTCACTAATTTTCTGAAACTGTATTTTTATTCAAATGTTTTATGTTCAGAGGGGTTGGGTTTATTAGTGTTGCTTAAAATAAGTAAATGTTTTAAAATTTTTTGTGTATTAATTTTTTTTTATTTTAAAGATAGTAAAATACAACAAAACATAACAGAACAAAGTCAATCAAAACCAAGCAGCAGAACTGGTACAAAACTTCAAAGAAAGATACTATGAAAACAATAGCTACTATAGTATATCTTGTTATTTTCAAAATAGTTCATCATTTCATCAGGTACAGTAAAATCAAACCAAAAACAAAACACAATAAAACCAATAAAAACAGGACATGAAATGAAGAAAAAAAGAAAAGAAACAAAAATTAATCAGAATACAGCAAAACAATGAGAACAATGTTGGGTCTCAAAGACAAGACAGAGGAGCCGGGCGTGGTGGCGCCTTTAATCTCAGCACTCGGGAGGCTGAGGTAGGCAGAGCATTGTGAGTTTGAGGCCAGCTTGGGCTACAACGTGAGAGCAAGGTCAGCCTGAGCTACACAGTGCGACCATGCCTCAAAAAAACCAGGGCTGGGAGTTTGGCTCAGTGGCTTACGCGCCTGTCTGACAGGCTCGAGGTTGTGAGTTCAATCCTGGGTGCTGCCAAAAAAAAAAAAAAAAAAGACAAGACAGAGGAAAATCCCCCATACTTGCTACGGTGCATACTGTCATCTTCCCAAGAGATGCTCAGACTACCCGCCTCAGGCCTGCAAAATCAACCAAACAATACAAGCATTTAGTTGCTCTAGGTGCCTTAGTTGCTATCAAGTTAGCTGGTCCGCCAAACTAGCAGGTTGCTTACGGAGGAGAGGGGGATGTCCTTGATTCTTAGCCCGTGCACCGCTAGGCATACAGGAGGCACATCTTTCTCTCCCTGGAGTCTGTGCTGGTCACGCAGTTACCAGGAAGGCAGGCTAGCTGTCTTCTGGTTGGAGCCTCTCTGACCCAACGTGGCGGGTTCCCGAGAGGCACATCTTTCTCTCCCTGGAGTCCGTGTCGGTCATGCAGTCACCAGGAAGGCAGGCTAGTTGTCTTCTGGTTGGAGCCTCCCTGCCCAACAACGCGGTTTCTCGAGAGGCACATCTTTCTCTCTGTGTATTAATATTGAATGCAGTAAATTTTAATAGTGTTGGTCCACAAAGACAAAACTGTTTGGCACCCTTCGTCCTTGTTAGGAATGCAAAGGAACCTCAAGACTGGAAAGCCTGAGATGGGCTGTCACGGTGTGTCAGTGCCATCCCTGCAGCCCTAGTGGACAGGTGTGGGTCCTCTAAATCCTCATTGTAACCTTAGGAGGCAGGGATTATTGCAATCCCCAGCTCACAGGTGAAGAAACTGAGGCACACAGAGGTGGAGCGGCTCCCCAAGTCACGCTGCTGGCTGTGGAGACACAGGGATTCGGGCCAGGAGTCCCACCCCAGGCCACGTTCCTCATTTGTTCAGAATGCTACCTCTCCCAATTTGTCTTCTCTTTAAGGAAGAGACTTTAGTGGGCTCTGTGGGGTTTGGTGGACTTTGGTCCAGGATAACAGCCTGGATTCTGTTTCTCTTCTTTCCAATTTTTATTTTTTATGAGTATTTGTTTGCAGTATGTAACAATTATATTCTTTGTAGGGAGTTGGCCATATATACATTAACACCTCTCAATTCTGATTTCATCCCTTTCTCCACCCCTCCTTCCATCTCTTGATCACCTTCCTTTTGCAAAAGATCTACCTACCTATTTCTTATTACTTCATTTCACAGAATCAGTAGATTCAGCCATCATGGGTCTCCTTCTCCTGCCAACCCCTATATCTAAGCCTACTGGCTGCAAAAGTGATTTTAAAAATAAAAAATTTCTGAGTTCAGGGGCATATGACTATAATGCCAGCCTTCCAGGAGGCTGAGACAGGAGGATCTCAAGTTCAAGGTTGGTCTGGGCAATTTAGCAAGGCCCTGTTTCAAAACAAAAAATGAAAAGAGCTGGAGACACAGCGCAGCCAGTGGTGGAGCACTTGTGTTCGACTCTCCTTACAGCAGGAAGGAGGGTGAGAATAAGCCCCAGCAAACCGTTCTAGCAGTCACATTTATCACAGAGTCTGGCTAGTTCTCACTGATGTCTTCAAACTTCACTTTCTTAAAGGTTTTTTCTTGGAGAAAAAGTCAGGAACATCTTCTTTCCTAATATTGAATAACTACCCGAACTCAGCATGCCTGCTCCTGGGCACTGCCAGAACTATCAATTCATATATTTTGTTCTTGTTGTTATACTTTTAAAACTACAAAACTGTAGGTTAGTAGGTGTGCCATTGTCACTCGTGCCATTATGCAATGCCTATTATATATACATAAATTCATATGCATAATCATATACTATATATTATAATTATATGCACACATATATGTATAATGCTGGGGATCAAACCCAGGGCCTCCTGCATGCAAAGCAGGTGCTCCACCCCAACCTACATTAACTTCATCTCCTGGGTCACAGTGCAAAGGAGCTCCAGCTACAGGAAGCTGCCTAGTTAAAGCTCCTCGGTGACTGGCATTCGTATTGCTCTAATGACCACTAATCTGCCTGTGTCCATATAATTTCTCTTTGGAACCTTGGCCCAGTATCACAAGATGGCACAGTCATTGCTGCCAAATAGTTGAAATCCCATTTCCTTCAAGTATCTTCTAGTTAAAATGTTAATTTGAGTTTGCATAAATTCTCTCAACTCCAGCCCAGAAATAAGGGTTTAAACCTTAAAGGAATTTTGAAATTCTTTCCCTAACTTAAGGCATTGTGGGGATACAGCTTGTGTGAAAGATGCGTCAGAGAATGAAGTTGTCACAGGTTGTGTGTGTAAATAAACCCCTCAGCTTGCTGACAGAATGCAAGCCAGTAGGGCTGGAAAAGCATTCTGGGTATTGGCATGCAAATTAGTGTGTCAACAGCAGTTGGAGTGTACCTTGGGGTGGTAAACAAGCTGATTGTCATGGGAAATTGGCCCTGCCCTGCTTGAAACTGTTTTGCAAATCCCGTGTTTGGTTAGATTTCTGAAAGTTGAGCTCGTGGACACAGTAATACAGCTTAATACCAGACTCCTGGGCACACGACTTTGGAGGCCTCGGCAGGCTCCCCTGCCCCAAGTTCTTTCCAGGGATCTGAGTCCCCACATGTCACCTCCTACAGCTGTACCCCTTGCCTTTCACAGAGACTTTGCCACTTGCCTTCCAGACCCTGAGGCATTTTACCCCCCAGTCCTGAGAATCAAGCCCTGAGGTGCTCTACCACTGAGCTACCTTCCAGGCCCCCACCTTTTTTTTTTTTTTTTTTTTTTTAATTTTGAAACAAGATCAAACTAAATTACTCAGGGGTGCCTTGAACTTGTGATCCTCCTGCTTCAGCCTCCTGAGTAGCTAGGATTACAAGTGTGCTCAGTGTG
Source organism: Dasyprocta punctata (assembly GCA_004363535.1). Taxonomy (NCBI): domain Eukaryota; kingdom Metazoa; phylum Chordata; class Mammalia; order Rodentia; family Dasyproctidae; genus Dasyprocta; species Dasyprocta punctata. The sequence continues at coordinate 20,492 of RJWM01012015.1, forward strand.
CTAAGCCTCTGCTGCCTTTTAAAACCCTTCCTCAAAATTCCCTTCTCTGAAGAGCCCTTTATTCTTGAAACCAGACCTAAAGATTCCTTCTACAGAAAGAAGACCAGATCCCACAGGAGTCTGTTTTCCCTCCAGGCAGGAGCAGACTGAGACGAAAGAAGTGAAACAATGCCAGATCTGTCTGCCCACCTACCCACTGGGTGTTGAAGATCTTTGTCCTGAACTGCATCCCCAGCCCTTTTTATTTTATTTTGAGACAGTTTTCACTAAGTAGCCCAGTTTGGGATTAAAGGTGTCTGCCAACAGGAAAGTATCTTTTTTTTTTTTTTTTTTTTTTTTTTTTTTTGCGGCACCGGGGATTGAACTCACAGCCTTGCGCCTGCCAGGGCAGGTGCTTAAGCCACTGAGCCAAACTCCCAGCCCTGGTTTTTTGAGGCAGGGTCGCACTATGTAGCTCAGGCTGGCCTTGCGCTCGCGTTGTAGCCCAAGCCGGCCTCGAACTCACAACGCTCCGCCTACCTCAGCCTCCCGAGTGCTGGGATTAAAGGCGTGCGCCACCACGCCCCGCGGAAAGTATCTTTTAAAACAGAATCTTCTCTAGGAAGCTTTTGCTAGAGGCGCGTAGGTTGAATAATCAAGAGAACTCGGGAGTTAAGAGCATCTGTAGTGGACACGGGAGAAATGGGTTGAAAGAGAATCCTGTTGGGTTTTTATTAGTTTTTTCTGTTTTCCACATAACCTTCAGATCAGAGAAGCTAAGCAACTTGCCTCAGGTCACACAGCCTGGAGGAGCAGAGCAGGACACTAATGTTCTGAACTCCATCCTGCCTTCCATACTGGCAATGGGCCACACTCGGGAGCCATCGCTGAAGACCCCAAGCAATGGAGTCTGGGTTGTGTGGATGGTGAGCTATGAGGACTCAACCTGATCACCCCATCCAAAAGGGACTGGTACAGCACAGAATCACAGTGAGTCCTCAGTGAATGAATGGAGGGATGGATGGATGGATGAGTCATCATACAGGCAAGTGCTTTGGACCTTCAAGGGTTTTTAGTAGCTTTAGTTTCTTTAACAAAAAAGTGCTTGAGCCCCCACTATAAGGCAAACACTAATGTAAGGGTGGAACCTCAGTCCTGAAGCCCCTTTAATCCATGTTCATTCATCCCACATGACTTAATGAGCTCATTGCATGCAGATACACAAGGTCACTACTTTTATACCAGCTAGGGGATCCAGGGAGAGAGGACCCCAGACAGGAGCAGTGCCTGGCAGTATTGCCAGTGGGATGGACAGCTGTGGGAGGGTTCAGTAGGCTAGAGACAGACGGCTGTGGCTACTGGGAGGAGACTGGATGTAGTAGGGTGGAGGGCTGGGAACAGAGGTGAAGGGGGGTGTCTCAGTGGCCAGGGGTGCAGTGTTGGGGGCTTGGTCCACACTGGCTGGTTGTGGTGGGAATAATAGGTTGAGATGTATTTTATATTATTTTTGTTTATTTGTTTGTTTGTTGTGCTGGGAATTGAACTCATGACCTCCCATTTGCCAGGTAGGCGCTGTGGTGCTGAGCTAAATCCCCGGCCTAAGGTGTATTTTAGAGGGTGAGTTGGTCACTGATCAGCTCTAGGGAATGTGTGATCAAGCTTGGAGTCTTCCAAAAGCCTGGGATGGAAGCCAGGGGCAGAACGAGACAGAAAAGAGAAAATGAGGTGCCTGGGCAGAGTGCTGACTTGATTTGCTTTGGGACCCATTGGGGATTGGTGAAACACACTTTGGTTATGAAGATGTGACCATGGTATCCATGTTTAGTCCCTGGCCCCCTCCCTTCTGGTACTGTTTGTCTGCTCTGCTTGTTGGCATCCATGGACTAAGTAGCTTTGCTTCTACCAAGAGGTTTCTGAAGTCTTGGAGCCAGATGACCATGGACTGAATTCTCTTAAACCATAAGCCAATGAAAGCTCTCTTCCTTTAAATTGTTGGTGTCAGGTATAATGTCTCAACAATAAGAAAGCTGACTAATACAGGTGAGTCCTGAGGTCTATGCCCAGTACTTAGTTTGTACAGAATGAGGAGTGTCCTGAGGCAGGGGGAAAGCTCCTGCACTTGCAGTCTTCTCCTCAGCTCTAGGACATTTGAGGTCCATCCCTTGCTGCTGAGGGCTGCCCAGTGCCTTGGAGGCTATGTAACAGCATCTTTGAATTCTACCTACTAGATGCCAGAAGTATTTTCATAATTATAACAATCAAAATTATCTCCAAACATTTTCAGGTGTCTCTTGGGGTGGATGGTGGGACCTCCTTCAGCAAAGAACCACGTAGTTGGATAAAATAAACAGGTGATGAGAAGCAGTGCCACCCAAGGGACTCAGAGTTGGGCCACCAGGGGTTATCATTCACCTGGTTCCACCACCTGCTAACTGAGTGACCTTCTGTAATTGACTTACTTCTCTTTGCCTCAAGCTTATCTGTGAAATGGGGGATGTAGGGTTACATCATCCAGAATGTTATAAAATGAGCTAATGAAGAAAAAGCCTTAGGGTGATCCCTGGCACATCAGTAACAGGCAATAAGAAGTGACTTTACAAAGTGCTATGAGAGGAGACGAACAGGGAGCATGCACGCACACACACGTGTTCATGAACAGACACACATGCATGCACACACAGGCTAGCACTTGGTGAAAGAAGTCTCAAGTGAGCCAGGGAAGGGGGACTAAGAGTCAGCCAGGGGAAGAGTTGTAGACAAGATGAAAAGACAGTAATTGGTAGCCAAGCACGGTGGCACATGCCTTTAATCCCAGTACTTGGGAAGCTGAGGCAAGAAGATCGTTGTGAGTTCAAGACCAGCCTGGGCTACAAAGTGAGTTCAAGGCCAGCCTGAACAGTATAGTGAGACCCTGTCTCAAAAAATAGGGCCAGGGATTTAGCTCAGTGGCCTAAGTGCCTGCCTGGCACAAAGTTGTGAGTCTGATCCCCGGTACCAAAAAAAAAAAAAAAAAAAGACAGAATTTGTAAGTGACCAAAGGGAACAAGAAGAGGGCAGCACCTTCAGGAAGTGACATAGCTTCGCGTGGGGGAGAAGGAATACCCTGGTGAATCAGAGTGGTTGGTAAGAGGGAGGCATGGGGACCCAAGGTCAGCATTATGCAGGATCAGCGTGGGCAGCGGCTGGGCATTGTCCGAGGTTGCTGAGAAACCACAAAGCATGTTAGGAAAAAAAAAATGTGACCTTACAGACCCTAGAAGGATTATGAGCTGGATAGGAACTTGGCCTCTCTTTCCCACTCCGTGGGGACATCTGTGTCTCCTGTCCCCTTGCCTAGCAGGACATCTCTCTGTGCCTTTGGTTATCTCTCCATACCTCTTCTGGCTCAGGCTCTTCCTCTTCCTTCACAGTATCTACACTCTCTGCCTCTTAGTGCCACTATGTGAAAAGGTCTCCAACACAAGAGTCACTTGGTCATCTCACAGTCCATGGTGGGTGCTGTCCTTGGTACTCTAACTCCAACACTGAGACAAAAAGCCCTGGCTGCCCTTCTGCAGCTTGTGTTTGGTGAGGGAAAATAGGCAATAGATAATAAGCATGCAAAGCACAGTAGGTCCATGTTACATATGTGTCATGGATGAGGACGAAGGCATAGGCTCTTGAGGAGGACAGGGGGGCGCACTGAGTGGAGCGAGGTGGACAGGGTGCCACTGTTTTAAGCAAAGCGATCAGGGGAGGCCTCGCTAAGATGAGGCCTGAGGAAGGAAGGAAGCCACAGCAGCTGGAGAGGGCAGAGAAGGTGGAGGGGAGCCCACAGGCTGGCTCACCTGGAGCTTCACTTTCCCCTGAGCTCCTGGAACCCACAACCAGGTTTCCTGTCTCAATCAACAGTGGTCCCACCCCTTTGCCAGCTGCCCCAGCCAGAAAAGAGGACCCATCCTTCCAGCTCAGTCCCCTTGTCCAGTCCATCATCACGACCATGTCCACTCCTAAAAACACACTGAGTCCATTCTGTGTTCCCCCTCTTCATAACCACCAGACTCTTTCCTGGATTATCCAAAACCTCCTCCCCACCCACTCCGTCCAAACCCCTGAGAAGCTAGTGTGATTTAGAATATTCATATAATTCAGGGAACACCATCCTTGAAACCCTTACTAGTATTTGTGGCAGTTGAATTCTCAACTCTTTCCTGTGGTCTCCGAGTCTCCCTTACCAACCCCTGACTGAGGAGCTTGGCCTCCAAGTTCTCTTCCTCTTTCTCTGCACTCTGTCCCAGCCACACTGGTCTCAGATCTCTTTCCCACCTCAGGGTCCTGGTACATGTTGTTTTCCTTGCCTTTCACACCCTTCCTGGCTTTTCTTCTGGTGATTTTCCTACTCTTCATATCTCAGCTCAAATGTCATCTTGCAGGAGTCATGGTTAATTGCCTTAACTAAATAGCTCCTCTCTTTGTTCTTTGCCACTACATTCTGTTCTTTCTTGTCCTTTCAAAAGGTTAACTAGATATGCGTCTGTGCCTTCACTGGCACTAGCCTGCAGCTGGGTGAAAGTGGGAGGTCGGGCACCATGGACACAAAAAAGTAGGCATGTAGTGCACTAACACAGGAGACATCCAGCTGCAAAACATGGTCTGAGCTGCATAAATGTGAAGACGTGGTTGGACACTGCAATCGAGCTGGAGGAAGAACCATGCCACCTGGTGTTTGCTTGACTGTGCTCCAGAAAGCACTCAGAGGCTGTCGATATGGCAGCAGGACTAGTCTGAGCCTTTCTGGGGCATTGCCACACGATCCAGCTCCTCCTAGGCAGCTCCTGCCTCTCTCTCACCCTCTAAGCACCCCAAACTCATCCCCTCTTCATGGCAAGGAGGGAGAGTTCAGAGGACTTGGTTGCTGGAAAATGCCTCTGGGCTCATGTTGTCACACCTCCAACTCCCAAGCCTGGGCCATTTTCTAGCAGAATTCAGTGAGGTGAAATGATCTGGCCAGGGTCTCACATCCAGCAAGGGAAGTGTGGCCGAAGCTCCATTTCTTCACTGACAATCTCTGCTCCTTCTTAAAAAGCTTTGGGGCTGAGGATGTTGCTCAGTGGCAGAGTACTTACCAGCATGCACAAGGCCCTAGGTTTCATCACCAGTGCCTCAAGAAAAGTTTTGTCCACAAGCAGCCTTCTCCCCCAGTCAGGTCAGCTTATGAAGTGGGAGCAAAAATTCCAACAGTCGGACCAGGAATGGCCTCTGCCACCCTATTGATGGTCATTCCCATGGGAAGGACAGGAGAACTCAAATTGTGACTTAGCAGAGAAGCCTGGGGGCAGGGCCTACTCAGATTTGAGTGAGGGGTAAAGAAAACTTCAAGAGGAAAAGTGGGTGATATGAATGGGATGGCAGACAGCAGAGGCGGGAGGAATGCAGATCGCTATACCTGTCTGTGAGATCAGAGATTTCAGCTCAAGTTGCAATAGTTTGGATCTTTGTTTTTGTTGTTGTTTTTGTTTTGTTTTATTTTGTTTGTTTGTTTTTTTAGTATCAGGAATCAAACTCAGGACCTCATGCTTGCCAGGCAGGTGTTACGCTGCTGAGCTATATCACTGGCCCTATAGTTTGGATCTCGAATGTCCCCTAAAGGCCTGTGTGTTAAAGGTTTAGTCCCCAGAGTGGTATGAATGAAAGAAACCTGGAATTGTGACTGAGCCATGGGTGGCTGGAGTTACAGAACTGTCATTCTTTCATTCATTCAGGAAACATTTGTTCAGGGCTTTCTATAAGGAACGAATGCATTCTTTGAGATACTGGTGAGTAAAATGTGAATCAATTTGAAGAAGGAACTGATGGAAAGTCTTTAGGCCTGGAGCAGATATACATGTCTGTAGACCTTACATGATATGCTAGGCCACCAGCAATCACACCTTGACCACAACAGCCACCTGTCCTACTCTGTAATCCCAAGGGAGGTGGTAAAAGAAGATCTCAGGCAAACCATACTGGAAGGAGAGGAGAGGGAAGAGGAGATGGCCAGCTATTCTATTTTCAGATAAAGTGGATTTCAAGACAAGACTGATTAAGAGAGACAAATAAGGTCTCTACCTCCTCGTAAAGGCAACAATCCAAGAGGTAGAGATAACAATCATAAATATATATGCACCAAGTACCACTGCATCCAACCATATAAAATAAATATTAGCAGACATGAAAAATCAAATAAGCACTAATACAATTATAATAGGGGACTTTAATACCCCACTGTCACAAATAGACAGACCAACTAGACAAAAAAAATCAACAATGAAATATCAGAAGTGAACCAAACTTTTAAACAAAAAGACTTAGTAGATGTCTCCAGAGAGTTCCATTCCAGAACACTGTAATACATGTTCTTGTCAGCTGCACATGGGATGTTCTCCAAAAGAGACCACATGCTGGTTCACAGAACATGCTTAAATAAATGCAAAGGAATTGAAATTATCCCATGTGTATTATCAGACCAACGTGCAATAAAATTGGAAATCAATGGCAGGAGAAACCACGAGAACTTCATAAACACATGAAAATTAAATAACATCCTCCTGAACAACCAATGGGTCACAGACGAAATTAAAGAAGAAATTAGACAGTTTCTACAATTAAATGATAGTGCCAATGCAACATAACAGAACTTACGAACAGAACAATGAAAGCAGTCCTGTGAGGGAAATTTATTGTGGTGAATACCCATACCAGGAACACAGAGTGAACTCAAATAAACAACCTAATGTTGAAACTCAAGCTTCTAGAAGAAGAAGAGTAAGTCAAGCCAAAAGATTATACAAGGGAGGGAATTAGAAAGATCAGAGCAGAAATTCATGCAACAGAGACTAAGAAAACATACAAAGAATCAATGAATTGAAGAGTCCTGGTTCTTTGAACACAGAACAAAGTTTGACAAAGTTAAATTTTATTAAATAAAATTGACAGGGCCAGGGATTTAGCTCAGTGGTATAAGCACCTGCTTGGCAAGTGTGAGGTTGTGAGTTCGATCCCCAGTACGAAATAAATAAACAAATTAATTAATAAAATTGACAAACTCTAAGTCAACCTTCCAAAAAAAAGTCTCAAATCCATGCAATTAAGAAGAAAATTGATGAAATCACAACAAATTCTACAGAAATCGAGAAGATCAATACTTACTTCTGAAATCTGTATTTTTTTAAATTTTATTTTAGAGAGAACAAAACCAAGCAAAATAAAACAGAATATAGCCAATCCAAACAAGACAGTGTAAGAGACACAGGATTTAAAAACAAGGTGATAGGATTTCAAGAATGGTTGCCATAATGCCTCTTGTTGTCTTTGGAATAACTGCCCATACCCTCAGACATAGTAAAATCAAACAAAACAGAAACAGGATAGAACCAATAAAAACAAAGCAATGAATGCAATTCAGGACTTCAAAACAAGACAATAGTAAATCCAAAATGGCTACCATATTATATCTTGTTATCTTCAAAATAGCTGCTCCTGCCATCAGATACAACAAAATCAAACAAGATAAAACCCAATTAAACAAAATAATGAGAATGATACAGGATTTCAAAACAAGATAATAGGAAATTAACAATAGCCACCACCTTCAGAAGGAGATCACATATATGTGCTATACTGCGTATCATTATCCTCTGAATAGGTGATCAGACTACCAGCTTTAGGCCTGCAAAGTCAGTGAAACACTAAACACTAAAGCATTAAGTTGTATTTTACCTCATTAGCTGTCATCACAGCCTGTGTTTCTCTGGATCAGCCGGTCGCTTATGGGGGTAGGGGCTTAGTGGGGAGGAACGTTGGCTCTTCTTGTCTCTCTGCCCATGTGGCAGAAGGGGCTGGCATCTGGCTCTCCCGCAGTCAGCCTGCCCATGACCAGGAACCTGCATTCTAATAAGATAGAAAACACGGAAGAAATGGACAGATTCCAAGATACATATGAATCACCAAAGCTGAATCAAGAAAGTATAAAAATTCTAAATAAAGCAATATCAGTCAATGAAATTGGAGATGTAATTAACAATCTACCAACAAAGAAAAGCCCAGACGCTAACAGATTCACCACCGAATTCTACAAGAAATTTAGAGAAGACCTCATGCTCTTTAATGAAATGGAAAAGGAAGCAATCCTCCAAAATTTCTTCTTGGAACCAAGCATTACCCTGATACCAAAACCAGAAAAGGATTCACCCAAAAAAGAGAAGTACACTCCAATCTCCCTAATGAACATAGATGCAAAAATCCTCAATAAATACTGGCAAACAGTGCAGCAAATCATCAAGAATACACCATGACTAAATAGGATTTATCCCAGGAATGCAAGGATGGTTCATTGTACTCAAATTGATAAGTGCATTACACCATATCAACAAAGCTAAGGGCAAAAACCACGTAATCATCTCAATAGATGCAAAGTTCAACAAAGTCTAACACCCATTTATGACAAAAAAAAAAAAACCTACAGAAAATTGGAATAGATGGTCTTTATCTCAATCTGATAAAAGTCATCTATGACAAACCAATAGCCAACAGCATACTAAATGGACCAAAACTGAAAACTTTCACTCTAAAATCATGAACAAGACAAGGATGTCCACTGTCGTTACTCTTATTCAATATAGTTCTGGATACATTAGCCAGAATGATTAGATAAGAGAAAAAAGTAAAAGTTATAAGGATAGGAAATGAAGAAGTTAAATTATCATTATTTGCTGATGACATGATACTCTACATAGAAGACACCATAAACTCCACATATATATATATATGCTTATATATGTGTATATATATGTACGTATATATATGCATATATATATACACATATATATGTGTGTGTGTGTATATATATATTTTTTTTCTTCTTTTGGTACTGGTGATCAAACTTACAACCTCACACTTGCCAGGCAGGTGCTTGCACCATGGAGCTAAATTCCCGACCCTAAGTCTTCTATATTTAATAAGTGAATTCAGTAACATAGCTGGATAGAAAGTCAACACTCAAAAGTCAGTAGAATTCCTGTACACAAATGACAAACTCCTTGAGAGAGAAATTAGGGAAACACCACCTTTCACAATAGCATCAAGGAAAATGAAATACTTAAGAATCAATCTAACAAAGCAAGTGAAAGACTTATACATTGAAAGCTATAGTACTCTGAGAAAGGAGATTGAAGAGACTATCAGAAAACAGAAAGATGTCCCTTGTTCTTGGGTGCGAAGAATCAATATAGTGAAAATGGCCATACTTTCAAAATTGTTATACAAATTTCATACAATTCCAATCAAAATTTCAATAGTATAGCTCACAGAATTAGAGAAAGCAATTCTAAAATTCATTTGGAACCAGAAGAGATCTAGAATAGCAAAAGAAATTCTGGGCAGCAAAGGCAAGGCAGGGGGCATCACAAGCCCTGATTTAAAATTATACTACAAAACTACTGTGAAAAAACAGCATGGTAATGGCAAAAACAAAACAAAACAAAACAAAAACACAAAACCAACCAGATCTGAGG
>RJWM01012015.1:35000-49340 GCA_004363535.1 Dasyprocta punctata
AGAGGAGAGGCAGCCCGCCTGGCAAAACCCAGTGCGGACATGCATGGGTCACTGGTTAGGGGCGGTGATTGTGAAGAGCCATCCAGTCACGAAATCTATCTCGACAGTGTGTGCTGATCAATCATGACCTTGTAGTGGCGACATTTATCAGCCTGGAAACCATGAACTTAGGTTCGCTCATTTTACTTGAACCTGATGATACCCTTGAGACCCAGTGCCACACCCTCACCGTATGATTGAAATAGAAGACACCCCAAGTGGAGGATCAGAGGCTGAGCTTCCCTTGCCAAAGGGAATCCCTATCAGTACTTCAACTCTTCATTCCCCTGGGCCTGGGAGCCATCGGGCTGGGGCTGCGGTGAGGGCTGGATTGGTCCTAAGCTGAAACTGGCACTTTTTAAACTTACACACTCGCCAAGTCAAGGCGCCTCCAGGTGGACCAAGTCAGAGAGTTTCTCTCTGCTGGGGTTGAAGCGAAAGGTTCACTTTGACTAATTTCAACTTTTCCCCCATTAAATCTGCACCTGCAATGTCAGGGGTCGCCAAATAATAAAATGTGGCATCTTTGAAACTGCTCAGTCACGTGAAAAGGGCTGTAATTGAGTAGATGCATTCTCTGAAGCCTCACCAGAGATGGGGGCGGGCTGGGGAAGGAAGAGAGGGAGCAGGGTGGGGAGCCAGGGCCATGAGCGAGCCAGGCTCTGGCAGGGTGCTGGGAGCAACAGCAGCTTCTGATGTGGTCCCCTGCTTTTGAAATCTGAGACTAAAAATAAATAAATATCCCACACATTCACGCTGTTCACACTCACATACCCACGCTGGCCTCCAGCCTTTGTGAGCAGTTTGACCTGATAAATGCGCTTGGCTGGCATCAAATAGTTAGGCTTTGACCAATCCCATTTAAATATGTGAATTAGTCATGAAGCAGGACACAGCTTGGTGAGCTTGCTAAATTGTTGGACTCTATTGAAGGAGAAGGGAGAAAAAAGGAGGAAACCATTCAGTGTTCTCAATTAGACAGAGAGGTAGGAGCCGCCCCAGCCTCTCGCCATGTTTCCTAACCTCGCAGAGCCCAGACTCCAGCACAGGAGGAAGAGCCTTCCCGGGCCACGGGGCGGGCTGTGAGATGCAGGTCTCTGGCACCACTTTGGATTCTCTTTTCCAGTCTTGAGGAATAAAGCGCACTGGGAGGCCCTGGCCTTCCCTGGGGCAGGGATTCCCCAGGCTGGTGCGGGTGGCGGCTGAATTTCCCTGGAGGTAGAGGGCGCTGCAGATGAAATCCACGAAGATCCCTTGCTTAGAGGGCCCCAAATTGATCCCACTCTGGAAAAACCAGCATGGAGCCTCTACAGTTTTAGTTCTTAACCCAGCTACCGACACTGCCTGCCCACGAGAGGAGGGGAAAGCAGAGAGTGAGCCTTTGCTACCTCACCCTGCTCTAAACACACTCTCCTCGGTCTAGGGAATGAGATCCACACCAGAGGGAATTGCTCAGTGGACTTCAGTGCCAGCCTGAAACTTAGCAGAAAGAAAGAAAGAAAAAAATCCCTAGGTTCTTTAGTTCCTCAGAAACACATGCCTAACCCAGCGTCCCACCTCCACCTGTCCCAATGCCATTGCCGCGAAGAAAATTTGCCTCTGAGCTCCAGTCGTTTAGTGGAATTGGGGTTGCGTGATAATGGGCCTCAGACAGGAAAAATGTCATGTGCCTACTGTGTTAAATCTTTTTTTTCTCCCCCTAGCTCGAGGCATTCCGCACATTCTCTAGCATAACAGGTAGTTGCTCAAATACGGCATTTCTACTCCAGGTTCGGAGTGGGCAAGCCCCAGGCGCTCATTTGATGACAAAAGATGACTAAACAGTAGTCAGGGGGATGCGTCCACTTGCTTGGTTCGCAGCATGTTAGAATCAGCCAAAGTAGAGGCACAGCAGAGTATAAACTGTCACTCCGCGTGTCCGCTGAGGGACGGAGGGCCAGGCAGAGGGTGAGCAAGGTCATGACCGCAGACCTCAAGCGATGGCGCAAGTCCCTGCAGCTCCCAGCCCAGCCCTGCAGCAGCTGGCTGTCAACCGGCGTCGGACTGGGGAACCGTGAAGTTGCAGCGCCCCCTGCCTGTTCCTAGCCACAATAGCTAGAAACCTTTCCGGAGCCGGGACCAGCTTCCGGAGAACCTAGCACAGGCATCTGGGGAGCTCTGCGCCCCTGGGAATCCGGAGCTTGTCTGGAAGCGAGCAGACTGTGCTCCATTCGTCTCCCGTCTCGCCGCCCGCCTACCTAGGCGAGAACCCCAGAAGGCTCACGGGGCCGCCCGAAGGCCCGCTCAGCCCCGCTGCTAGCTGGGCGGTTCTCACGGGGCTGACGTCACTGTATTCCAAGGAGCCTCTCAAGTGCAAGAGGTTATAGGGTCTTCCCACTTCCCTCTCCGCAGAGCAGACAGGACTGGAAAATTAGAGCGCGATGTCACGGTTCATCCACGTCTGGTGTTTGGTCTGAGTTTAGGGCCCTGAAGAAAATAAGAATCAAAGCCCCACGTTGGTGTCAAGGTATGAGCGTCCCTCGGTTCCAGTTTCCGCCGACCGCACAAAACCTCAGCGGGTGGAGGTGCCGCTCTCCTCCGGCCCCCACCCCATCCCTTTTCCCCTTTCCTTCTTTTGCCAGTTACATGCATGTTTTCCCCGTCCCCGCAATTAAAAGTCAAATTAAAACGGGAGCTTGTCACATTGAAACATAGTTTTGTATTTTCTTTTCTTTATATCCTAACGATCAAAACAAAATCACTTGCTAAGCGCCCTCTTCAGGTGCTAGGAGTACTCCAGCTCGCTGTCAAATGTGTCTCCCAGGAGCGAGGTCGCCCAGTACCTTTGCCAACAGCCGCCTTAACAAGCATCTTCCCTTTGGATTTGCGCGGCCCTGGCAGGCCACTTCCCCGTCCTTGGTCTCTCGTACGAGTTAGAGCACCTGCTGGACACTGCTCCCGCCTGGGCCTCCCGGGCGGGGCCAGTCACCGGGCGCTGTCCCCGCCACCTCTCGTCCCCTTAGCTCCGCATCCGGAGCCTTGTCCGTCCCTCTGTCCAGCCCCCAAAGGATGCTCTGCGGCTAGCTACTTCTCCTGCTCGGACTGTGGCCGACCAAGGCAGCCTGCTGTCATCATCGGAACCGAGCAGACTCCCCTCCCCTCCTCCCTTCCTCCTCCCCGCTCCCCTCAGCAGTCAGGGGCATCCTCGAAAAAGCCACAGCAGATCAACTTGACAATTAAAGGTTAATTTATTCGGGGCTCCGTACTACACCCTAGGCCGGTGACGGCGAACCTTTCCGAGCTCTCAGCCACACGCACAGCCCGCGGCGGAGGCCGGTCCCCCAGTGCCGCCGGGGGTCCATTCCCCATCCTCGGCTCGGCCTTCAGGACCCCACCCAGACTCCCCCGGCCTAGCCCTTTACCCTGCTGTGGAGCTTCTGTCCCCTTCCATCGGGATGCACAGGCCACCTAAATACCTCCCCGGGAATCTTCACCCAAGACTTTCCACCCGGGTCATCGTCTTTTGCGGGGCTGGGGATGGAGCCCGGGGCCCCTGAGTGACACCCCGACTGGTGGCCATTTCTCCTCCAGGCTCAGCTTGGGTGTCCCGCGCATGCACCCACAGCCGGAACGGCTTTCCTCGCCGTCATTCCTTATGCTGACTTGCGGCCACTATGGACATGTCGGGGGTCAGCCCGGCCCCTCTCAGGACGGGGCGTATCACCGGAGCAGCGTGCGCCCCTGTTGTGCTCACTGAGGACCCCTCGGCGCCCGCCGAGCTAGGGCCCAGCGGGGGCAGACGCTGGGCTGACCGTGCCCCAGGAGCAGCGGGGAGGATGTGGCTGGGGGAGCTCGGATCCAGCAGCGGGCCGGCGACTCCCAGGTGAACGCCCCACTTGGAAGCTGCTGGGGGTAGGGGAGGCGGTTCTGGAAAGGTCGGCTCTGAGAGCGCGTGCGGGGCTGCGAAGGACGACGTGTGAGAAACACGGCCGGCGCGCACGCTGGCGGAGGAAATATCTCCTTGGCAGGATATTGACAACTCGGCTTTCTTTAGGAGGCTCCCCTCCCTCGGGCTGGGGAGCCCGGGAACTGGGGGGTTGGGGTGTTGGCTGCAGGCTGCACAGCAGAGGGCGCCAGAGAGCCGCGGCCGCGCCTGGTCCGGACGCAGCCGAGCGAGGAGCGCCCGAGCCGCCGCCGTGCAGCGAGCCGCGGAAACGCCGGGGCCCCGGGGCTGGCAGCGGAGACACCAGCCCCTGGGTGCGCGGGTGACCCGCGCCCCGGGAGGAGGCGGCGAGTGTGCGGGCTCTCGGGCTTCGCCTCTTTCTTTGCTTGGTTTGTGCAGCGTGTTGTACCAGTGCGTAGAGTTTGGGGTTTGGTGGGTTTGTCTTTTCCGGTCTGTTAAAATGTATTTTTCTGGGAAAAGGTGCTCTGTTCTCCCGGCGTGATGCGAAACACCTCTGGTGACACGCGTTACCTTTCCCTTCTGCAAGGACCGAAGGGAAGGGAATCGCAGGAGTAACTCCGTCTAGCAAAGCCGAGAGGGGAAGAGATGTCTGTCAGCATTTAAACCATTGCTGGGGCCGGGGGTGGTCTGAAGAACTCGGGGCATGAGGTTCAGGGGAAAATTCGGGGAGCTGGGGTGGAGGAGCTCGGTGGTAGAGCCCTTGCCCGGCCTGCTGGGAGTCCGGGGTTTCATCCCCCAGCACCACACCACAAGCACACATAACCGAAACCCCACAACCGCGGAAACGCTGAAAGAAACTTTTGAAATTAAATCTCTCGTTTGTTCCATAGATGGCACAGGCGGCCCAGAGAGGACAGGGAATTGCCCAAGGTCGCAGCACCCTGGAAGGTCATGGGGCCGATTTGCAACCTGCAGCTGGCAAGAAGCGTATCTCAGCACAAGGACAGCGGTACACATCGTCAAACTTTGCTTCTGCTCCTTGTTCTGTAATCCTTGGAGGAAAACTGGAGGAAAGGTGGTCGTTTCAGTTGCCTGCAATCTTTTCTCTTCAAAAGGGTCGCTGTTAGTATGTTTGCTGTGTCTAAAATTTTCCAGATTTTTAAGTTTATATATCGAACTTTCCATCATCATGACCAAACTTTGTATGCATTTCCTAACAGTGGATCTTGCTATCCTGATTGCTTTGCAACTGTTCCTTTTTTTTTTTTTTCCTCTTGTGGCACCAGGGATTGAACTCACAATCTTGCGCCTGTCAGGCAGGTGCTTAAGCCACTGAGCCAGACTCCCAGCCCTAGCTTTTGGAGACAGGGTCGCATTATGTAGTTCAGGCCAGCCTTGCACTCCCGTTGTAGCCCAAGCTGGCCTTGAACTCAACAATGCTCCTCCTACCTTAGCCTCCCAAGTGCTGGGATTAAAGGTGTGCGCCACCACACCCGGCCTCATGCTTTGCAACTTTTCCTCATCAACATACTTTAAACACTTTTGTATGCCAATAAACTGCATCCACATCATAATTTCTGACAGATGCATAACTATGCTCTTTTATGGATGCACCTTTATTAGTTTAATTAAACCCATATTGACAAGCACATAGGCTTTTACAAAAGTTACAGTGTTGTAAATGACACTTCACGTCACCATCCATTTTTTGCACAAGTCTCGCTGCTGGTCCCCGCATTCCTCTTTATAGGAATGAAGTACAATGGTACAGGTGTGGTTCGAACCCTGGATTGAAAACTGACTCTGAAAAAAAGAAAACAAAAGAAAAGAAAACTTACTCTGCTTTTCACAACCTTATTGCACCCAGATTCTCTGATCTTTAAGTAGAAGCAACCACGACAAAACCAACTTCCCATAGGAATTAGGAGGATCAGATGAGCTCACACATAGAAGTATTTGGCCAGCGCTCAGCACATAGTAAGTCCAAAATAATTTTTAACTATTGCAATATTATTATCTTTACCATAGCCCCTGAGAACAACTGGCTCCTCCAAATCGCTTCCACAGTTTCCTGTTACTTTAAGAGTGACTGACATTGCATGAAGAAAGAAGATCTTAGGCACTAAGATTTAGCACATAGAAAAATACTTTTTTTTCTAAGTTTATCGATCTAGGAGAAAAATAATGATAAATGGAAACACTGTGTGGGCTGTTTAGCTACTCACCGTGGTCTAGTTATGTCAGTCAAAAGAGAAAAAGCTATGTTGGAGAAGGTGTGGAGAAATTGAAACCCAGTGTCCTGTCTACTTCTGTTGGTGGGATTGTAAGATGGAACAGCCATTACAGAAACTGTTAGGGTAGTTCCTAAAAAGTTAAACCTGGAATTACCATATGATCTGCAGTCCCAGTGTTGGGTATATTCTAAAAAGAGTTGGAGGAACAGAGGTGTAGATTAGCATGCCCTGGGCTCCAGGTTCTATCCAGAACAAAATAATAATAATAACAATTGGAAGTGTGGACTTGCAGAAATTTGTACATTTTGCAGTAGAATTATTTACAAAGCCAAGGGTAGATGCAACCAAGTGTCCCAAGTGGCAGGAGTGGATAAACAAAATGTGCAGAACACTGTATGACACACAGATAGAAACTATACTGAGCGACATAATCCAGTTACAAAAGGACCAATGCGGCATGATTCCACTTTGTGAAGGCGGGTACCTTAGAGTAGGCAGACTCCTACGACATGTTCACATCGCTCCCTGGCCAGAAGCAGCGCCAAGATTTTAACTCTAGCAATTTGGCTTCAGACGCAACTTCTCAAGGTCACGGTGAGGCCAAAGCATTGAGCACAAAAGCAAGCCAGGGTTTTGTCTATGACTGTCTTCTAAAATTCCCAAGGGCAGAACTTTGAGCTTCTTTACCTTTATGTTTCTTTATCCATCAGCACAGGTTTGACTGGTAATAGTTGCTCAATGTGAAAAAACAAAGGACAGAGTTTCCTACTGCCCTCCCAGTGCAGAATGACGAGTGTGACCTGGATGAGAGACCGTGACCAGCACAGCACAGTGCCGGAAGTGTGGGTTTCTGAGCCTCACAACAGATCTGCTGGCAGCTTTGCTGTTCACAGCTTGACTGTGGGCAAATCGCATATCTATGTGCCCGAGTGAGTTGTGTCTCTGTCTCTCTCTCACACGCGTGTGTGTGCGTGCACACACACACACGGAGAGAGGGGTGAAGAGTGTGAACTACCCACCACATGCAGAGCACTTCAAACAGCGCTGGCTCACAGTGAGGGCTCCAGGCGTTGCTCCCTGCACTACTGCAGCCACTGCTAACCTGAGGCACTGCGCGTTCCTTTCCGGGCCACGGTAACAAAGCGAGTATCAGGATAAAGGGAGCCGGCAAGAGTCTGGTTCCCCAGTGCGTGCAAAGGTTATGTTCATGTGGTACTGTCGTCTAGGAAGTGTGCCATGGTATCACGTCTAAAAAACAATGTATATACCTTAATTTTAAAATATTTTATTGCTAAAACTGCTCATAATAACCTGCACCTTCACAAAGCTGTCGTCTTTTCTTTTTTTTTCCCAGTCCTGGGGATGGATCCAGGGTCAGGTGCATGCTAGGTAAGTGCTCTGTGGTGAAGCCGCACCCCAGCCCGGTGGCTGTGGTCTTCCTGCTGGTGGAGGGTCTTGCTTCAGTGCTGATGGCTGCTGACCGGTTGGGATGGTAGGTGTTGAAGGCTCGGGTGGCTGTGGCAATGTCTTACAGTATGGTAACAGTGAAGTTTGCTGCATCAACTGACTCCTCCTCTCATGAAAGATTTTTTCTGTAACAGTGGTCTTTAAGAGCATTTATCCATGGCTGAACTTTCCAAATTGGTATCAGTCTTTTTAAACTCTGGAACTATGTTATCGATTAAGCATATGTAATATTCTAACTACTTCATTAATCAGGTGAAGTGGCACACACCTACAATGCCAGCACCCAAGAGTCTGAGGCAGGAGGACCACCATGAGTCCGAGGCCAGTTTGAACTACATAGTGAGACCCTGTGTCAAAAAATGAAAGAGAAAAAGAAAGAAAGAGAGAAAGAGAGGAACAAAGGAAGAAAGAAAGAAAGAAAGAAAGAAAGAAAGAGAGAGAAATGGCTTTCTTTGCTTATGCATCTTGACCCAGTAATGTTTGATCGTGGGATTGCAGTCCTCAGTCACACCCTCAGGCTCTACGTCTCATTTCAGTCCTCCTGTTGTTTCTGCCACATCAAGACTGAAGTCTTACGCTCCTCAAATTTATCCGTGAGGGTTGAAATCAACCTCTTCCAACTCCTGTTAATGTTGATAATTTGATCTCCTCCCATGAATCATAAAAACACACAAGGATAAAACATACACAGCAAAAACAGACCAAGCCAAGAGGAAAAGACAATGGCATTGAGCATACTGAGTCCTTTCCAGAAGGTTTTCCATGTCCTCTTCCCACGTCTGTCAAAGGGATCAGTACCTATGGCAGCCAGGGCCTTGTGAAATATTTTCCTCAAATAATGAGACACGAAAGTTGGTGTTACTCCTCGACCCACGGACTGCAGGACAGACAACTTGTCAGCAGGCGTGAAAACACCACTGATCCCCCTCGCATCTCCAGCAGGACTCAGTGCCCAGGAGCCTTGTCGGTCAGCGGTAATGTTCTGAAAGGAATCTTTTTTCTAAGCAGTAGGTCTCAACAGCGGGCTTCAAATATGCAGTAAGCCCTGCACAGATGTGCTGCTGTCCAGCCTTTGTTGTCCACTTACAGAGCAGAGGCATACAAAGTGTAGCATCATTCTCAAGGGTCCCTGGACTTGAGAACAGTAAATGATCATTGCCTTCAATACAGAAGCACCAGCTGCCTTAACTCTTTACGAGCCAAGCTGTGACTTCTGTTCTCTGGCTATGAAAGACCTCGGTGGCATCTTCCTCCAACGGGAGACGGAAATCTTTGGTCCAGCGCAGCCACCTTAGCTAGGTCTTCTGGATACCTAGCTGCGGCCTCTTGGCCCTTTCTTTTTTCTTTTATTTATTTATTTATTCTTGTAGGTACTGGAATCAAACTCAGGACCTTGCGCTTGCCAGGCGGGCGCTGTGCCGCTGAGCTGTGTCCCCTGCCTGCGTGCCGCAGCCTCTGTATGAGCTCTCTACCTCTCCTGCAGGCCGATGCTGTGGGTACAGCTACTTTCCTTCTGCCTCGAGACTCACCCTCTGCTGGCTTCAGGTGTTTCTTCTGCAGCTTCCTCGCCTCCCTCAGCCTTCACAGGACTGAAGAGGGTGAGGGCCTCGCCCCGACTCAGGCTTCAGCTTAAGGGAATGGCATGGCTGGCTCCATCTTCTACTAAGACAGCTAAAGCTGTCTCCATAGCGGCCGGCGGTAAGGCGCATCCACTTCCTCCTCACTGTGTGGTCACCAGAGCAGCTCTTCCCATTTCCTTCAGGAACTTTTTCTTTGCGTTCATAACTTGACTCATTGTTTGGCCCAATGGACCACACCTTCCACGTCTTTTACCTTTTTGATGTGTCTTCCTCTCTCTGTTTAATCATTTCCAACTTTTGATTTAGAGTGAGAGACATGGGACTCTCCTGTTTGAATAGCTAAGGTTATGATAGGCTTATTAATGAGCCTAATTGCAAAAAAATTTAAAAAGTAAAAGCACATAAAAATAAAAACATACACAGCAAAAACAGACCAAGCCAAGAGGAAAAGACAAGAAACTTAGCTGGGGGCAGGGAGAGCCCGTGGGAGGCCAAGTTTGAGCTGCACTTTGCAGAGTTCTTGTAAGGTAGCATTTGTAACCAGCCCCTTTTATGACAGTTTTCTCAGAAGGTAGACCCGTGTTCTATTTGTTGGGTTAGATATAGAACTATAATACAGGCATACTGTGTTTTTTGGGCTTCACTTTGTTGTGCTTTGCAGACACTATGTTTTGGGGTTTTTGTTTGTTTTATACTTTTTAATTAAAAAAATGTTTTAAAAAGCTTTTGGGGGCTGTGCTAGGGATTAAACCCAGAGCCTCCCATTTGCTAGGCAAGTGCTCTACCACTGAGCTACATCGCCAGCCCCACCACTGACTTTTCCCTTAAAAAATTTTATAGATCTGTCTTGACCAAGTGAGACCATGCTCCATTTTGAGTTAATTTTTGTGTCAGATGAAACTAAGGTCAGGCTGTTTCTCTTTCTCTTGTTTTTTAGTCTGTGGTTGTCTGATTTCTTCAGGATTTTTGTTTAGAAAAACCAACCCTTCTTTCAGTGAATTGCTTTTGTGTCTTTGTTGAAAATCAACAAAGACAGGAACATTTCCTGGTTCTTTATTCTCCTGTGCGGACCAAACTGTCTACACAGCATCAGCATTACACTATCTTGGTTATAGTTCTTCAGGAGGCCTTAAAACAAGGCAGGGGGATGCCTCCCACTTTTTCTTCTTTTCTAAGAAGATCATTTCAGTTATTTTAGGGTCCATGGCTCTCCCTGTACATTTTAAGGTAAGTTTATACAGATCTATACAAATCTTTGCTGGGTTGCTATAGCATTTACTTTGCTTCCATTTAAATTCTAAAGCATAGTTGATCAAGGACATCTCCAGGGTGTTTTCATTTGATCTAGGTCACCATCAAGGGAGAAAATTTGTCATATTCATATTTGTAACTATGAAACATCTACCACAATGCTTGGCATACAGTAGGTACTAAATAAATGTCTGAATGTGTGAATGGGTAGACTCAAAGCTCACAAATTTATGTAAAGAGAAATTTTTATACTACAGAGAGTCTAGTCTTTTACTTTGTTTCCTCGTAGGTGTTTCATGTTTTCAGTTCCTCTAGCCTGTTTCTCCAAGGTTTCAGTCCTATAACCCAGAGCTGGTCTGCAGTAGCTAGATTATGCTTGCATCTGAGGCAAGTATATTTCCAGATGCAGGACCTTAGCAAACTTTTTACTCTATGTACTAAATAAAATCCAAATTCCTCTCTGTCCTTCCCATACACACACAGATAATTAAAGACTTCAGCCAGTAAGAGAATATTTGTTGAGCTCTTAGCTTCTGCCAGGGACTATATAAGATGAAAAGACGCATGAAAGACGATCCCTACTTTGAAGAAGTTTGAAATCCAAGTTCACTACTTGGGGAAAGCGTGGTGCGTGTTCTGTTTGTCGTGTAATTGTTCGTCTTCTCGCTTCTCTTTGGCTGAGTCATGAATCATCCTCACTCCTGTTCCAGGCCTGGTTGCAGGGAGCAAGTTGGGGAGGATGCCTCCTCACACCCCAGGATTCTGGGAGAAAAAGCCTTCAGCTTCCTTCCCACTCACTCCTATTTATTTACTTGTTTGTTTTTCTTTTTGGATAAATGAACGACATTTGCTCCATCCTCCTGTCCTTTGAAAAAATTGATAAGAGGGCTTTAAAGGCCTTAGTTATTGCCCAGGTAATCTATGATTACTTTTTCTTCTGTGAAAGTTAAGCCACCGGAAACAGTCTAGCCTTCCACGTTTGCCCATGTTTATTTTTGAAAACTGTTTTCCTTTCCATTCAGTATTAAGAAAATAGAGGCTGAGTGAGTGCCATGATTTTTAGGGCCCATAAACCTATAAATCTTCCTGCCTGCCGTAATTGAGGAAGTCAGGCAGGTGCCCAGCAGGCCGCCCGCACAGCTCCTCACGGGGACCGTGCCGAGGAGAGCAGGACTGGGCAGGCAGAGCCGCGCGGCAGTGAGACTTCACGTGCCTTCCTCTGCTTCCGTGACGTCCTGGTGGGCCCTTCTTCGTGTCCTTCGTGGGACTGCCTTCCCAGTCTGCCCTCTAAGTGTTGGTCACCCCCAGGAGCTCAGTGTGGCTCCTCCTCCACCCTCCTCTGGTATCGTCTGTCCTCTTGGCAAGGACAATGGTCTGTGGGAAGAACACGGCTTCTCTAGAAATCACCCTCACTCTCAGGCCTCTCCATTTCACTGACTGTGAGTCTTTGGAGGAAGCATTAGGCATGCTTCATGCAGCCCCGCCCTCTGCTTTGGAAGTTCGCCTACCCGCCCTGTTCACTCTGTCCTCTGCCCTCTGCTGTGGTTAAGGCTGACTGCTGCCCATCTGGGCCAGTGACTGGATACGCAGGGCCATCTAATACAGAGGCAAGTGTTGGCCTCTCTGGGTCAGATCTAGATCTACAGCTTCTGGTCAGTTTCATCAGCACCAGTACTGATACTTAATCTCCACTTGCTGATTCCTGGGTTTATCTTTCTTGTGGTTGTAAAGTCAGTGGGGAGGAAGGGTTACGTATAAGTCCTTCCACATGTGCACACACATGCCACCTTTATACTGGGAGCTTTCACTTCTGAGCTGTTTATGTGCCATATTAGTCCATTTTCATGCTATGGCAAAATACCTGAAGCAGGATACTTATGAAGAAAAGATTATTTAGCTCACAGTTTAGAGACCGAAAGTCCAAGATCAGGTGTTCCTGTTGGTTCAGCCTCTGGTGAGGTCCTAACAGCAGGTGGCATCATGGTGGGAGCTCACGCAAGAGGGAAAGATCACGAGCTGAGATAGCAAGCCAGAGATGAGGGAGCAGCCAGGCTTGCTCTTTTATTACAATCTTCCTGCAAGAACCAGGGTCCCACTAAAAGTGCCTCAGTCTCTCCTAAGGTAGTGTCAGAGGGCCCAGAATCACAGTGAAGTTTCACCTCTTAAAGGTCCCACCAGATCTTGTGCACATGTGCAGTGCTGGAGGCTGAACCCAGGTGCTGTGCAGGGTTCACAGCACTCTACCATGAGCCACAACCCCAGCCCTCCAGCACCCCTTAGCGCCACCTCAGTGGGGACCATGCTTCCAAACACGAACCTTTGTGGGGACAAACCACTTCCAAACCATAGTTTACGCACTTATATATTTCCATGTCACATACTGGACAGGTTCCAAGATGGAAGCCCTTCTCTTCTCCACACCTTGTTCCTTCTAGTCTTTTCACTTCAGTAAGAGTAAGTGCATTCTGTTGTTTGTGCCAAAAACTGGAAAGGTGCTTCTAGCCTCTGCTTTCTGACTCCCTCGTGCAGTTGCTTACCAAGTCCTATTCAACTCTGTTGCTCTTCTCTGCCTCTATTGCTTCCAGTGCAGTCCAAGCCAATGTCACCTCTTGTGTGTTCTGTGTTTGCTTCTCCATTGTTTCCACTTATTTCTCCATTGTTCTGCTCTGGACCGTTTACTATGGTTTGGATAAGTGTTCTCCAAAAGCCCATGTGTTAAAGGCTTGGTCTCCAGTCCAAGACTATGTTGGAAAGTGATGGAAGCTTTAGGAAGTGGGCTTAGTGGGAGGAAGTTAGGTCATTGGGGATGTGTCCTTGAAGGGGTTACTGGAACTCAGCCCCTTTTCCTCTGTTTTACTTTGCTGCCATCATAGGGTGAACAGCTTTACTGACCACAGGATCCCACCATGATGTGCTGCCTCATACAAGCCCAAAAGCAATGGAGTCAAGGGACCATGTACTTCAGTCTTCAAAACTGTGAGCCAAACAAATCTTTCCTCTTTATAAGTTGATTTTTCTCAGGTATTTATTACAGTGAGGGAACTCTGACTAATACACCCTTCTCCATCGAACAGACAGAGTCATGTTCTTCAGCAAAGAAAGTCTTCAGAGCACACACACATATAGGGGAACAACCATTTGAATATCTGTAATCTCTCCTCAGAAGCTATGGTAGCAGAACAGTGTGAGACAGCATATTTCAGAAACTGGGGGAAAAAGCAACAAACCTATCAATCCGGAAGTTTATATCCAGGAGAAATATTTAAAAAGGAAGGTGAGGACTGCATGACTGGCGTGGACCCCAGGAAGAGAAAGAAATGGGCTTCTCGGGAGCCCGCCCCGCCTGGCCTGAGCGCCTCCAACCAGAAGACAACTAAGACTGCCTTCTGGGGGCCTGCGCGACTGGCATGGACCCCAGGAACAGAAACATGCACCCCCTCCCTACGCCTATCTGCATGCGGGCTAAGAATCAAGGACAAATCTCTGCGCCCCTCCCCGGAAAACAACCTGCTCGTTGGGAGGTCTGGCTAAATTGATAGCAACTAAGGTACATAAAACAACTAAATGCTTGTATTGTTTCGTTGATTTTGCAGGCCTGGGGCTGGCAGCCTGAGCATCTCTTTGGAAAATGACAGTACGCAGTGTAGCAAAATGGGGGATTCTCTTCTGTCTTGTCTTTGAGGCCCAATATTGTTTTCATTGTTTTGCTTTATTCTGATTAAATTTTTTTGCCTTATTTTATACTCCATTTTTATTGGTTTTATTGTGTGTGGTTTTTTTTTTTTGCTTGACTTTACTGTACCTGTTGGAATGGTCAACTATTCTGAAAATAACAAGATATACTATAGTAGCTATTGTTTTCATAGTATCTTTCTTTGAAGTACTG
>RJWM01012016.1:0-57945 GCA_004363535.1 Dasyprocta punctata
TGTGTGTGTCTGTGTGTGTGTGTGTGTCTGTGTGTGTGTGTCTGTGTGTGTGTGTAACGCTCCTTTAAGCAGATCATTGTCGGGATCTTCCCCAGTGCAGGCACTCCTTGGTTCCTTGGAGGATTCCCGGTGTCTTCTTTAAAGCATTTGACGTACTTAGTAACCAGTGAACCTTCTCAGGGTGGGGTGGTGTGGTAAAGACAGCACACCTGTCGGGCATCCTCGCAGATTGAAGAGGGCGTGAAATGGCCAGTTAAGGACGGATGCTTACTGTTTTCTTTGCGAGGCCTCCAGGAGCGTGCTCACGCAGACCCACCCACTTGCCAGGCTGACCTGTGGAGCAGCACTGAAGGGGGCCCGTTGTGGCCCTGGCCCCCACATGGTGCTTGGCACTAACTGGGAGAGCTGTGGGGCTCATCTTGAAGGGCGGGGGCCGTACTGGGAGGAGAGGCCAAAGCCTGTGTGCAGGAGAAGCGGACTCGTCGTGCCCGCGAGCTCGGGGGCCTCAGGCACCTCCCCCCGCATGGGTGTCATCTGCTCAAGCTGGGGTCATGGGGCGATGTCCGGGGGTTGATGGCAGCGCTGGGCCTGGGACGCAGCTCCCCGCTGCAGTCTCATGTGTCTGCTCTGCCCAGCCTCACCCCAAGTCAGTTGCTTCCATTCCCAGGGTTTCTGGGGGCTCGGAAACTGTCTCAGGGCTCCTAGAAATAACAAACCATTGTCATTAGTAAGTGGTCAGGTCCGAACAACTTAGAGTTCATGTGCTAACAACCTAGTAGCTGTTTGAAAAAATAGTACATATAAACTGAAAGAATGAATGTTTTCCTTTTGTTATTAAGTGTCCCCAATTATTGCTCTGGGATGTGGACACTTTTGGGCACTGCTCGGTTGCTATGACCTCATTTCCTCTTCTGCATTGATTTTCATCCAGGGCTTGCCTTTTACCACATCAGTCGCTGGAAGTGTCACTGGGATAGGATATCCTTGTCCCTTGAGAGGAATGTAGTGCTCTCCCTTGTTGAAACTGAGCTACCTGGGCTGGTGACTCACAGGGGGCCTAACAGAAGCTGAGTGTCCCCGTGTCACCCCAGCCGCAGTGCCCCGGCAGCTCAGCAGGAAGCCACGGGCTGCTGCCGTCTGCGGGGCTCGGGGCGTGCGCGGCGTCACCCGCCGGTGGGAGCAGAGATATTACTTACCAAGGTTCCTTGATACTTTATCTCAAACATCCAGAAGGGAGCTATGCCCTGTGTGTCCTGCCTGGGCTTGGACTTTGAATCCACTGTAACCCCTGGTTGTGCCTGAAGGCAGCCTCTGGCGGAGAGATCGGGCGTCTCACAAGCCGAGGGCTCCAGCACCTCATCGATGGATGAGCTTGGCCGGCATTGCCCCGCGTCCAGAGTGCAAGTCCTGCGTGACGTGGCCATGCCACAGGTGGCCAGCCGTCTGGTCTGAAGAGAAAGTCTTTGCAGTTCCTTCTTGACTTAATGATGGAAGCACACCCCCATCGTGCCACTGGACATTGAAACCGCCCCCGTCAGAAACGCATCTGACACACCTGACGCAGTGAGCGCTGTGCTCAGCCGCGCGCTGCAGTGGGGAGGTTGTGCTGCTTCCCTCACGGTCGCACGTTTGGCCGGCGCTGCAGCTCACGGTGGCTGCTCAGCCTCACAGGAGTGTCATGTCAGATACCGCCGGCCCGGAGAAGGCCCATGCTTAAAACTCAGAGTGCAGCTTCCACCAGATGTGCATCGCCTTCACACCGTTTTAAAGTTGAAAATGACAGGCTGGGCCCAGGGACAGACTCTAGCAGAATCTTTCTCATGTACTGTCATTAGGTGGAAAGCGGTCAGGGAGGTCTTTGAACTGGGGAGGTATACCAGCTCCTCATGCAGAATTGCACATTTTCTTTTACTGAAAGTGTCCCAAGTTTTCTGACCCTTTTCTGTAACAGCAGATAGCTTCCAGCACACTGGATGCTAGTCAGTCTTTGAAAATACAGCTGGTGCCCACCAAGCAGTGAGACACTCACCCAGTGGATTTTTAAAACCCTTTCGTTAGAAACACAAAAGTACAGTACCTTCTGATTAGTCCCGGATCAGCAGTGTGGCAGTTTATCATCTGCATGCAAGACTTTTCCATCATTAGAAAAAAATTTAAAAATTAGTATGTTGATTTAATAAATGCATCTAATGATGCAGTTCTTTTTGGGAAGTATTTGTTCATCTTTTAAAATTGTTGAACCAAAGTGAACTTTTTATGAATTAAAATAAAAGACTTTAAAGCAATTTTAGCCCCACTGCTCTAAGAAGAGCTAAAAGATTCTCGTTTGTTAACTATCTGAAACTATTGTTTTGTTTTTTTATCTTGTATAAAATTTTATTTTTATGTATATGTTATACACAATATAAGGGTACATAGGAGTACTTTTAAATGTGTTGAAACCATCATTCTACAAGAGTGCTTGGGAGTTAGCTGAATCCCACACTAGTGGTCCTCAGACTCTACTCTTCTGGGTCCCCAGGGGTCCCCTGAGGCCTCCCCCGGAGTTTCAGAGAGGGAGACCAGAGCTCCTACTGAGGGGGCGGCAGCGCTGGCGCTTGGACCTGCTCTCCCCGCTCGGGGTGTCACGGTTTCTGTACAGCGTGCTCCTCGCAGCAGGCGCATTGGTGTCTTCCTCCCTTACATGGCCCTGGTTACCTCATGAACATGTTTACGATTTTAAGACTCTTAAATCCTTTTTATAAAATGCCGGGGTAAAATTAAGTGAAGGGCTTTCTGTATCAGTGAAGGTGCCGGTGAGATAGAGGGGACGGTGGGCCTGCTTGGGTGTTTAGACAGTGCCCATCTGAACAGGCTTTAGGAAAACTATCTGCATAAAAAGTTAGATTTTAAAAATATGCCCTTGAAAGTAGCACTCAGTAAACAACGGCTTTTTGCTTTACTATTGCTAAAAACACATAGTAGGTTCCACTGGTAAAGCCAGGAAGGATATTTTGTTTTAAGGAAGTTTCAAATGCTGGTATAATATGTGAATGAATTTGTCTTCCAAAAGAACATTTGAAAAATGAAAACATTTTCGTCAGATCATTAGTACCGATTCCTACTCTAGAACTTCTTGACACTGTAATTATACTTTTCAAAAATGATTTACCCTGCAGTGACATGGTTTGTATAAAATTTTCATGAATTTATGAAATATTATTTGAACTAATAAATGAAGTGAGAAAGATTATAGGAGCCAAGATCAACATATAAAATCATTTTTATTTCTATACACCAGGATTAAGTGATTCCACTTATAAAGCACCAAAAAGAAAAAGACACTTAGGAATAAATTTAACGCAAGAAGTATAAGACACATAGAAAACTACAAACTATAAAACATCATTGAAAACAATTGAAGAAGACCTAAATTAATGGAAAGCTATCATGTATATTTGGATTAGGAAGCTTAATATTCTTAAGATTGCAGCACTTCTCAGATTGATACACAGGTTCAGCTCAATCCTTGTTAAAATCCTACCTAACATTTTTTTGGGAATCAAGAATCTAAAATGCAGGTGGAAATGTTTAGAGACCCAGAGTAGCAGATAGTTTTAAGGAAGAGCGGATGGGTCATTCTTCCCGGCTGCAGACCTTGCACAGCCACAGTGATTAAGACTGGTAGTGGCGTGAGTATAGACTGACAGATGTGGAAAGAACAGATTATCTGGAAATGATTCTCACAGTTATGGTTAACAGATTTTGACAAGGGCGCCAAGCCGTTTGCTGGGCGAAGAGCAGCGTTTTCTGCAGCTCTGTTGGGAAAACTGAATGTCCTCAGGCGAGCAGGGATGGAGCGGTGCCCTCCGCTCGTACTGCGTGTGTGTTACCGCGGAAGGGAGAGGAGATCTGAGCACGGGCACTCCAAGTTTTATAAGAAAACGTTTTGTAAGAAAACATGGGAGCAAGTGTTTATAACATCAAGTTGAGCGGGAGTTTCTTAGCCATGACACCAGAAGTTTGTGCAACAGAAGAACAAAATGGATAATTTGCCTTCAAAATTAAAAGCGTTAGTGCATCTAAAGACACTATCAAGAGTAGAGAGACAATCCACAGAAGGGGAGAAAACAGTTAAAAATCATCTATTTGATAAAGACCTCATGTCCAGAATGCATAAAGGATGCTTACGTCTCACCGATAAAAAGACAATCCAGTTGAACGTGGGTGAGGGGTTGGTGTGTTCTCTAACAAAGAAGCTTCTGCACAAGATGTGCAAGGGGCCGGTAGGCATGGGAGAAGATGCTCCACGGGGTGCAAATAGAAACCCCAGTGGGGCACCACTCTGTGCACATCAGGGTGGTTGTGACCCAAAAGGTATGTGACGGCTGAGGATTTGGAGAAGTCGCAGTTACTGGCGGGGGCCTCGGATGGGACTCCGCTGCAGCGCGGGCTGGTCTTCCCTCGGAAAGATGGAGGTGGCTACCGTGTCAGCCAGCAGGTCCCCAAAGAACTGGAAGCACAGGTCCATGCAAACACTTGTTCATAAATGTTCATAGCAGCATTGTTCACATAGGTAAGAGGAAAGAAGGACATATTTGACCAGTGGGTGAATAGAAAAGGTAAAAGTTTTAAATCTACCCTCTGGAATATTATTTGGCTATCAAAGGATGAAGTACTCCTATCTGTTGAAGCATGGATGGACCTCGAAAACATGTTCAGTGAAAGAAGCCGGACACTAAGCCACAGGTCATCTGGTACATGTACACAGAGTGTGTCGGACAGTGTGAGCTACAGAGACAGAAGATGAGTGAGTGGGGCAGGGAGAGGAGAAGGACTGGCTGCCGGTGAGGACGAGCGTTCCGTCCGGGGTGGATCGGATCGTGGGACGCGTGCTGCCTGCCTGCGCGCTGCGTGCAGCTGGGCGCGGCTGCACCTGGGGCCTGGCCTCGCTGCTCCTCTGGCACGTGCTCCGTGCTGTAGCTACGTGGCGGGCTGGGTTATCGTGCACAGTCACTCGGACCCGGCAGGCGGGCAGGACACACGCCTGGCTTCAGGGTGCACAGCGTAGGGTGTGGGAAGCCCCGCGGGAGCTGCTGGGCCGCCTGAGGACTGGGAGACGGGGCGGGCACGTGCGGGTGCGGCTGTGTCTCTCCCTTGCGGGACTCTGTGCTGGTGGCAGGGAGAGCTGGTAGCAGTGGAGTGCGCAGGGCATCCGCAGGGCCCCTGGCAGACCGAGCAGACTGTGTGGGTCCGATTTCCTGCCTGTTGCGCTTGGGAACAGTGACCTTCATTTGCTGGGCTGGAGCCGAGTGAGCCCCAGGCCCAGTGCTGGGGTAGTCACTTGTGCTGTGCTGGAATGCCAAGAGGAGAATCTTTTCGAGACTACATCTGATGCTCTTTCTTTGAGGCCTGAGAATTGCCATAAAATGTTTATTGTTTCAAAAACAAAAATGCGAGATTAAAAAAAATTTTTCTAGAGCAAAGGTACTGTAAGGCAATCTGTAACGAGAGATTTCTTCAGTACTGACGCAGTGTTGAAAGCACAAGAGAAGCGTCCTGAATGTGTAAGCAACTCCCCTTTCCCCGTCCATGTTCTCTTCCCCGACCAGCTACTGTTGCCATAAATGTTTGTCGATTTTGTATTTTAGTGGTCTTGCTGTAAACTGCTATTTGCTTGATCTGTCTTAACTTAGTTTACCCTTCATTTTCTTAATGATTTTGATCACCAAAATGGGCAGGAGGGGAAGATCCAAGTGGTTTTAAAAAAGGCTTTAACACGTAGTAGACAGCAGATGTAAATTCCTTAAAGTAACCATTCATCCAGTCCCTGAAATAGAAACCTAAAAATACAGTTGGCTTACATTCTGGTTGCAGAACAGTGTAACTTTCATCCCTGTGGTTAAAAGCCCTGTGAAATATGGAAGGTGCTAAGATTCCCTTCTCACCCAGTGAGCTTTCCAGGTGCTCCCAGCAGAGGTGCCCAGAGCCACAGGCAGGCTGGGCGGCCGTGCTGCTTGCTCTTTGCTAGAGGAGGAGGAGGAGGTCCTTACAGCAGTGTTAGATTTGTCAGACACTGAAATTAAGGGTGAATGGTTGGTTAATAGAAACTGGTTAAAAAATTAAGATGTCTGTATAGGTAGTGAGCTACTGTACAACTGTAAAAAATTACTGGCATGTATCAGATAAGAAATGAAACAAAAATCTATTACTTGAGGCAAGCAGGGTGACAGATGTGTGCGCACGTGTGCGTGTGTATATGTGTGTATATATATATATATATATATATATGATGCCACATTTCTAGTGAAAAGCTGATACCTGCTTGTCTGCATAAAAGAAAATTCTAGATGAATATATAAGAAAATTCTTTATTTTATGGAAAAAATAAAATTTCATAACAAAATAATAAGAGAATAACACTAGTTTAATACATTGCATGTTGTTATCTTCAAAGTAGTTACTCAGAGTTCAAAATATGGCAAAAAAAAAATCTCCAAACAATAGTAGCACAAACCTTTTTTTTTTTCAAAAAACTAAGAGAAATTTATTAATAAGTGATTTCCTTTGAGAATAGTCTTGGTGGTGAGTGCAAGTAGAAGGAAAGCTTTACTGGCATTCAGTGGGTAGACGTAGGTACAGGTACGTATGTGTGTGTGTATGGCCAGTTTACAAAGCTGACTCACCAGCTCAAAAATGAGCAGCAGCAGCACACTGTGGTTAAAAGCGCAGATTCCCCAGTGACTTGGGACTCTTCCACTTAGCGTTGTGAGACCCTGTCCCAGTTCCCTCCCTGTGCTTCAGTTTTCTCTTCCCTAAAGTTAGTGCATATGAAGTACTTGTAGCAATATCTGGCATGCAGTAAATTTCCATTATCATTACTAGAAGTAGAGCTGTTAAAAACTAGTGAGTCTCGCATTGCATCTTAAGGGTCTAATTTCTTTTTATCCCGTTTGTCACAGTGTTAACTGGCATAGCAGATAAATGCATGTGAAGTTTGGGGCTTGTCGTCCTTATCTCAGGCCTAGTGATAAAGAGGCTGGGCTGTGAGGTGCCCAGAAGTGGGTTAAAATTCCCCACCCGACGCAGCTCATTGTTAGATTCTATGAGGGCACAGACGTTTGGACTGAATTGAATAGGCAGACACTGTCCTGAAATTTTGATGGAAGATACTATATCCTGAGAGACCAAGAAAGCGTCGTTCATTTTTGTGCTACTGTCCCTGACCCACTGTACGTTTACACGTCAGCCGTCAGAAGAGTGCAGCAGCGTGCTCTTGAGTGGACAGTGGGGGTTTCGCACGTTGGTCTAGGCCTCCGACGAGAGCCACTGGCACAGTTTCCTTCCAGAGTTGGCCTGTGGTGTGCTCCCCGGGAAGAATGGCAGGTCCAGATGGTGCGCCCAGGTGTCACGGAGCAGGTGGCAGTCTGAGAGCGAAGCTGCTTGTTTGTTTGCTAGCTCTTCTCAGCTTACAGCTCCCCGAGTATGCACAGTGCGTGGTGAGCTTCAGGTGGGCAGAGCCAGCCGTGCAGCTGCTATCCGGATCAGCGCTGAAGAGAGCTTCAGGCTGCTGAGCAGCGATACTCTCTCTGCAGACTTCCGGCACGTGGAGTCACAAGAGCCCCACGAGTTAGGGATGGGGGAGGGAAGTTAAAAACGGGCTCTACTGACTTGAAGGGCAGGGGCTCTAAGAACCCCGGTGGGTGAGTGCATGCCAGGGGCCGGCACCGCATGCAGGGTGACTGTGATGTCCACCTTTCTTTATTTTAAGTAGTTTAAAATGGTGGGGAAATGTTGCCTAGGGAAGGCTGTTTTTTTGGATGCTTAAGTTAATCTTTAGTTTTGTAAGTTGACAGTAATTTCTGCTGAGTGTAGTAGCACACACCTGCACACTCAGCTGCGCGGGGGCTGAGGTAGGGTTGCTAGGGCCTAAGGCTTCAAGGCCAGCCTTGGTAACAGTGAGACACTGTCTAAAATTGTAACTAAATAAAATAAAGCAAATGACATTTTTTGTTGAATGTGTACTCCTCCATTTAGATGTATTTCCCCCACTCCCTAAAAACAATACACTAAGGTTTTATAACTGAAACCTTTTTACTTATTGAGTATATTATTTTTGGGTGTTAGCATGGGAAGAGTGGAGTTATGCCACAAATCTGTTGGCATTTTAGTGAAACTTTTGCTCATTTAATAACATAAGAAGTTTTCTTATAGTAGCTATGTCTGGGCCTTTTACCTTGAAGATGAAGTTTGAAAATAGTTTTTAAATGTGTATCATATTTCTTACATAACATGAGATGGTAAGAATCCTGACATCCTTTGGTGCGGCTGAGGTCAGACATTATGTATTCAAAGGTGCTGCTAAGATTGAACATCAGAGTTGCAGGTCAGAGGAGCTCCCCACCCCAGGCGGCGGAGTCGAGGTGCAGCTAGATTTGAGTGGCTTCGCCTGTCTCCCTTGGGGTCTCGTGCACCTCACTGTGCCGTCCGGGTGCCTGTGTCGCTGTCGGCAGTGAGGAGGTGTCACCGGAACAGGGCGTGGGCCCTCCCGTCTCAGCGGGGTGGTGATCAGACCCTGGAGCCTGAGAGATTCGGTGTCCGCAGCTGGCAGGCTGCACAAGGCACTTTCAGATGCTCGTGGGCTGCCGCACAGGTAAAATCTTTGAACCTCCTTTTATCAGCAGATGTCTTCAGTTTGTTAGAATGGGTGTGAAAGTCGTGAAAGTCGAATAGATAAACATGACACTCCTACCACCGTTTAAAAAAATCCAAATGTGAAAACACCCACTGGCTTACAACTTCCGTAAAACTCACAGGGGCCCCGAAACGCGTAAAGCCGCCTCCAGAGCCCTCGGCTCCAATCTGCTGCCTTTCGCCCTCCGAGCCCTGTGCACCAGCACCTCACAGGCTGCTCTTGGACCGGGCCTTGTGCCCTCTCCTCCTGCTGCCCTTCTCGTGTCTTCCAGAGCTGCTTGTCGGGAGGGAGCGCGTCCGCCCAGTGTGCCCTCCCAGCAACTTCCTTTTGGTTTGAAAAGTGTTGGCGTTAAATTCATAATGCTTATCAGCGGGGATTTATGTATGTGTATATATATTGAGGGGGGCGGGGAGACAGTTTTGTTTCCTCTGGCGTTAATGGGGAAAACTATTCAGTTTTCCAAAGTTAGAGGAGATGCCGAGTTTACGTACTCCATAGTATAGTTAAAATATGCTTTTTGGCAAACGTGTTTAAGCCTGTATATGGACTATTCACTTAAATCAAATGTACGTTTTCCAGTGTTATAAAACCAGCTTTGTTAGTACACGTGACTCCAGCTTCTTTGCTGAAAGGGGAGCAAATGGAGGATTAAGGCAGATTAAAGTGGTGGGATAATATCTGACTCCTTCTGTGTGCTGAGAAATAAAATTCCTGCAGTCTGGATGTTGCTATGGTGATATTAGCAGACAGGCGTTGGGCTGGTGTGGAGCTCAGGTGGCTGTGGAGGTGATGGAGGAACCGCTTCTGTTTGAACCTGTATATTGTGCAGTGCTGACGTAACTGGGGTGTGCAGAGGTTTCCCTGGTGACACGGTGGTGCCCGTAGGATTTGATGCAGGCAGCGTCTGGGGAGGACAGCTGTCTCGTTTCATGTAATAGACTGGGCTGCACGGGGGAGCGGGGTCTCTGCCGCACACAGCACCATTGCGGAATGCAGGAGGATCAGAGCCGCGTGGTCAGGGCTGCTCCCCGAGGCCTGGCCCCCGGTGGTGCACAGTGCGTGCCTGCGTGCGGTATCCCAGAGGCGCTTAGCTTTTCCTCAGCGCGG
The DNA here is from genome assembly GCA_004363535.1 of Dasyprocta punctata. Classification (NCBI taxonomy): domain Eukaryota; kingdom Metazoa; phylum Chordata; class Mammalia; order Rodentia; family Dasyproctidae; genus Dasyprocta; species Dasyprocta punctata. The sequence goes on from RJWM01012016.1 coordinate 9,782, forward strand.
CGGCTTGCTGTGCGGATCTCGGCCTTGTGCTGAGCACTTGGGCCCCTGGCTGAGATGCCCACTACTTTCAGACAGGGCTGGTGTCTCCCTGACGCTGGGGACGAGTGCTCTGGACTCTCAAGGTGAAAGGCAGAACTGTTTTTATTTATAATGACACGTTTTCAACATTCTAACATCAAGAAGCTCATATTCAGCCTCTCTTCTGCCCTCAAGAGTGGTTGTCTTTTAATGGCTAGTGAGTTTTCTTCATTTAGGAAATGTGCGGGCTGCCTGAGAGGGGGCATCTTGTAGTCTTGACACACTGAACTTCTGTTGCTTTTGTTATTATCTTAACACTCAACCCTGGGAGGTAGACGTTAAACTGGTGTGGTGAGGTGGGCGACAGTGGTGGTGGGTAGCTTTGCCCTGGGAGGTAACGTACAAGCTCTGGTGAAGAGTTGCCGCTTTTGAGTGTGTGTATGGAGAAGCGGGGAAGTAGGAAGGACCTCAGGAATTTTCCTTATATTTTTTTCTTCTGTTTGTTTCTAGTCTTTATAACCTGGCTTCACTGGAACTGAGAGAGAACCTTCTTACGTATCTTCCTGAGTGAGTCTTTAAGATTGTTTTAAATGTCAGCAGAAGAATCTGTGTTCTGTGGACAATTGGGGAGGTGCCAGCCTTGCTATAATAATCCTTCCTGTGCAGTATTTATTGCCATAGATCCAGACGAATCCTCCTTTTGAAAACTAGCCCAAGTGAGGAATACTGCATTGCTCAGCATGTCTAAGTCTCGTCTAAGCATTTGTTTTGTTTTTTAAATAGCTCTCTTACCCAGCTACGGAGACTGGAAGAACTTGATTTAGGAAACAATGAAATATATAATTTGGTAAGTCTGTATCAAAGAGAGATTTGAATTTATCTTTGTTCTTAGTTCTGATCTCAACGTATTTTAGGAGTTCCCCGGGTTTGCTTACAAAGACAGTATTTCCAAAGATACAGCTTGGGAAGCCTGGAGAATGGGCTTCTGTTCGTGGATGTTAAGAATTACGATTTGGGTGTGGAGGGTGAGGACTGGAGATCTGAGTGGAAGTGGAAGCCGCTGGCATTCTTGGGGAACATAGGGGGCGCTTTTAGGAAGGGAGGGAGGATCTTGATCTTAGAGAACTAACAAGCATCCATTATGGTACCCAATTATTCTACAACGATGACTTAGGATTCCTTTTTTTCTTATCGGAAGACTGAGAATTGGATCTTTGTTAGCACAGTTTTACTTTTGCATCTTTGTTTTAGCCAGAATCAATTGGAGCTCTCTTACATCTAAAAGATCTCTGGTTGGACGGAAATCAGCTATCAGAATTACCTCAGGTAAGTGCAAATTTTACAGTCTTTCTCCCAAAACAGAACAATAAACCTTGTGTGTTCTCTATTTCTGCACGGGGTTTTTTAAAGAGGGTGTCAGAAGCCAAAACATTAATCAAAAAAGCACATTTGGAAAAATATATCGAGTTTTCATCATTCTGCATTGCTGCAGGGAAATTGAAAACCTCAACTCACCATTTCTAAAGATAGTAAATGTATCTTTTAGTTTGTGAGGTTTGTACTTTATTGCTGCCCAAATAACTTAGCAGATTTATAAATGACCCTGCAAATTAGGACCTGTGGTTGTGGCCGTATACATTTCTGCTACTCTTTGTGATGTGTTAAATGCTTTGGGATAATTTTGACTGTGGTTTGCCCTGTAGTATTTGTTGTAAAAGCAATATTAAAGCTTTTACTTCATATTTTTCCCAAATGTAGCTGGCATGTCACGGTGTTCCTATTTTTCCTATTGTTGCTAAGTCTGAGAGCCGCGCTGCAGAGGCTGCTCTGCCTGGGACGGACTCCGGGGCTCTCGGCCAGCCCAAGTGGGGTCCAGCAAGCAGGCGCTTTCTGACCGAGCCGCTGAAAAATCTGAACATGTCCTCCCGAAGCACACTGGGCATTTCTGTTCTCCAACTGTTACTGAGTTTTATTCGTTGGCGCGTGTTGCAGCCAATTTTTCACAGCAAGAATACACATTTCATGGTGTAGGTGCTTGCATTTTAAAGCAGCTCGAATGCTGCCCTGCCTGGCTGTGTCTCCAGTCGGAAGGGGCCGTGTGCCTTGGGCAGGGAGAGCAGCTTGAGTGTGAGGAAGCACCCAAGTCGAAGTGCAGGCGTGGTGTTACAGCACGGAGGTGGATGCAGTGCCAGCGTGACTGGCGGGACTCGGAGACTGAGTGTGTTTCTGAGGCCTTGGGTGCCTTTGGGGAAGGGAACTGGGTCCGCAGCGCTGTGGGCAGGGTTTGGCTGCTGCTCTGTTTCTAGAGGAGATATATGAGAACGCCTGGTGGAGCAAGGCTGGTTCCTTCAGAGCCGGGATGGGGCAGTGCCGTGAGTTACCAGGAGGACGGTGCAGCGCCAGCTGCAAGACGTGAGGAGCAGAGGCCACGCGTGTGCGGGCGCACAGAACGACTGTGCGTGTGACGTCCTCACACAGCAATTAGTGCATCAGCGGTGCACGCTATAAATGATTATTTAAAATCTCCTTTGTCCCCATAGTATAAACTTACATTAAATCGGGACTAAAGGTACCTTAAAGTCTCATTGGCGATGGGAAGAGAAGGATACAAACACAATATTGAAAGGAATTGATGAAAAATGAAACAATTTCAGGGGACTGACCTAAAATTAGTCTGGTTTTCCGTAGACAGGGGACATAGGAACAGGGTGATGGAGCATATCATTAGGCCAAAAATCTGCAAAGAATGACTCGGACCAAGTGCAGTAGCAGTTGAGGACCTGGTACTTCCGTAGCCCACGTGAGCCCTGATGTTGCTGGGCTGAGGGGTGGTCTGATTCTGTGAGCAGACCGGCTGCGTTCCCAGGAAGCAAGGGGGAAGCACGGTTCATAGAACAGAGGCAGAGCTAACAGTCAGGGGAGAGGGCGGTGAGAGCCAGAGTTTGATACAAGCAGCTGGGAAAAGTGTCCACAGCAAGGAGAGAGAGGGTAGCAGTTGGGAGTGGGAGGCAGGTGAGTCTCGGGTGGAGTGCAGACTTGCTGAGAAGCTTTCCTGGTCACGAGAAGGCTACTCCTGCTAAACCACTGTGCTGCTCTTTTCTGTTGATGTTAAAGACATTGGTGGGTCTCTATGTTCTGGTTTTGCTGGGGAGCAGTTGCTTTGGTGTTTATGTTAACAAGTGGATAGTTTCCAATCGGAGAAAATCCCAGGCCACCTTGAGCTGTAAGCTGCTTGCTAGTGACTGATTCCGACGTGGAGAATTGGATTCTAGTCTCCCTATTGTTTTTCTCTAAGTGTGTGACTTTGCTCTCCTTCATTCTATCTTGGTGCTGGTCTACTTGCGTATCATGTGAGAGTGGTTCCTTGCCTGTCTGAGGTGGCAGTGTCCTCCCCACTCCGAGTCTGCAATCATGCGGCTTCTCATGCTCATGGGAAGGGGTTCAGGAGTTTGCCCTGCCTTCACATCTGAGCGTATGTCAAACAGGCGTCGCTTGGACTCTGGGGTTTGATTGTGAAAAACTGGTTGCAAGTTCTCTGCACTGTGACCCGCGTAAGTCTGAATTTCTCTTTCTGTGCTTTTGATGTAGGAAATAGGAAATCTGAAGAACCTGCTGTGCTTAGATGTCTCTGAAAATAAGTTGGAAAGACTTCCTGAAGAAATCAGTGGGCTGACTTCATTAACAGATTTAGTAATTTCCCAGAACTTGCTGGAAACAATTCCAGATGGCATCGGTGAGTACCCGAAGGAACAAACTTCTCCTGGGCTGCCTGCAGTTGTGTCGAGCCCTTGAGCTTGTGCTGACCTTTTGGTCACTCTTCTTAGGGCTTGGCAGTGTGGCTTCTTAAAGTTTCCTTGTTGTTGTTGTTGGTTGGTCCCGCCCCATCCCGGAGGTTGAACTCAGGGGCTTTGCCCTGAGCCATATCCCCATCCCTTCTCATTTTTATCTTGAGACAAAAGTCTCACTAAGTTGCCTAGATGGAAATTGAACTTTGATTTCTGCTCTGCCTCCCAGAGTGCTGGGATTACAGAGGTGCACCACCACACCTGGCTTGTGGCTTGCTTTTAAAGAAGGAAAGTGAAAAATATTTAGTACAGTTCAGGTTTCTCTTTATGCAAGTGGTTTGGACATCCTGATTTGTTAGCAATTGCAAGTATTGTTACTTTTAAGTGTTGCCACATCTGTCTACTTTATTCACACCTTGTCTCAATTACTTCCATAAGGATTGGCCCAAATAATGGAAGTGTTTAAAGCATATGAATGATTGCTAGGATATTTTAAATTCAGCATCCTAGATAGTTTATGAGAAAATAGTTTATGACCTTGTTGCGTGACCTTGGGAGGGTACTCCTAAAGGAGGAATGGCATAATTGAGGTCTTTTGTAGTATAGTGAGGATTGTCTTAACCATTCCATGCAATTTTCTTTAAAAATAATCAGCCCACACATTTGTTTTTCTACAAAGGAGAGAAATTGAACATAAACAAGATATGAAGAGATTGTTTCACTAGATCACAACCTCTTAGAACTTAGGAGAAACTCTGTTTAATCATTGAGTTGTCATAGGACTGTGCCTTTAACTTTTACTCAAAACCTCAAAGAAGTTAGTGAAAGATTTGCAGTAGCTGGAGAGGCTGTGTGGCCGGGACAGCGTCCCGTCTGTATCAGGTCAGGAGGAAACGGTGACTGCTAATCACAGTACAGTAGGAACGCGAGGGTCCCGTTGGGTTTTCGTCAGAGCTGGTTAGAAAATGCACAGGGATTTTGACTGCGTTTGGAAATGTTTGCCAAGAATCATGTGCGGCCTCTGAAAGCAGCTGTAGAAACTGTGCGTGTTTTGACGCGTGGGAGAAGAAGTAGCAGCAGACATGAGCTGGCCGACTTCACGTGTGTCTGTGATTTATTACATCTTCCAGTTTAAATGGGAAAAATGAAAGGATCATGTAAGAAAGAGATTTAAAAAGCAAAGATATTGGTGACGAGTGTCTGTGGGCTGCTTAGTGAAGCCGTGAGCACCCCATCCCTAGAGGGAGCGCTCCTAGGGGAGTGGCAGGGCCGCTTGATAAGGCGCCACCTCCTGAGGGCCAGGTGTACCCAGCAGAGACTTCTGTCTCCGGGGAGCGACGGTGGGTGGAATCCTTCCGGGCACTATTTCAGGAGATTGGCAATGCTGCTAAATGAAGGGTTTAAGAATCGATGCGTTCTCTTACCTCGCCCTGTGGCTACACAGGCAGTGAGATACTCGTGTCATTGTTCTCCATTGCCCGGTGCTCCGTCTCCTGGTGCGGAGACTGTTTCTGCCCGCAGTTCTTGGTCAGGGGCTCATTCCCTGACTTGAGGCGGAAGCGGGAATCGCGGTGAGTTTGGTTCCCCTCCTCCTGGTGGGGTGCTGAGGAGGCTGCAGGCAGACTCCCCTCGCGTGGCCGGGAACGTGAACTGTGAGTCAAGTCCTCCTGCCCCAGGGAAGAGGACTCTGTCCTTCCTAAGGCCGCTCAGATGGTCCACCTTGCTCTGCGGTGCCCCCCGGGGGAGTCCTGGCGGGGTCACTCTCACCAGTGGTGATGTGTAAACTCCTCCTGGCTTTTAGCGAGCGTGGCTCATGGAGTCGTGCGAGGGTCCTTCCGTGCCGCACAGCTCCAGCCTTGAGATGCATCAGCAGCTCCTGCCCGGAAGACACATGTAGGGCCAGCTGTTTGTTCTTGGCATTTTTTGGCTTCAATGTGGTATTTTTAGGTAGTGCTGTTTAAAATGGTTCATTTCTAATTGCTGACTTTTTGATGTTCTGAACACGTTATTTTAATTCTCAGCTGTTTGCTCTGAATGAAAGTGGTGTAACTTACAGCGGGAAAAGCTGGCTGAGGGAAAATAAGCAGTGGTTCACAGCAGAAAAGGAGCAGCAGATAGCAAATCCCGAGTGGCGGTCAGGAAGACAGCGGTAACTAACGAGCTGAACGGATGTCTTGCAGGAAAACTGAAGAAGCTGTCCATCTTGAAGGTGGACCAGAACAGACTCACGCAGCTGCCCGAAGCCGTCGGGGAGTGCGAGAGCCTCACAGAGCTGGTCCTCACGGAGAATCAGCTCCTGGTGAGTGTGGCTTGCCCGCTGCGCGGCGGGGAGGCCTGCCTGGCGCTGGTCCCCTCACCGGGAGTGGTCGCGGAGACCTGTTTAAGCGCCTCAAGCACCTGCCCTTGGCGTGCTCCGTACCACGCAGGGACTCAGCAGCCCCTTCAGAGACCCCCGGAGGTGTGGTGCGGCTGGAAGCCGCGGTGCCTGGACACGCCCCTGCCTCTGCCGGGTGTCCCCAGACGCCCCCAGAAGCCGATCCCTTTGCTCTCCCCCCGGGTCCCGTGGGCACAGGAGAAGAGCAAGAGGAGGACGGGGGGACTGGGACCGGGGTGCAGCAGGCTGGTGAGCTCCCGCCGCGGCTGCTGCCCCTCCTGGCTGGACGCGAGGTGGGCGCGGACTGCACGATGCCCTGCCCTGCAGGGGAAAACCAGCACCCGCCCCGGCCCCGTGACTGCGGACCCGGTCTGTCTTCTCACCGCTGGCTCCCCTGCTTCTCCGCCCTGTGGTCACTGCGTCTTCTCCTGGCTGTCTGCAGCTGCCTCGTGGCTACTGTCTTTTTATCAGGGTGCTTTCCTAGGCAAGCACTCCTGTTAAGAGGAAAATACTCTACTTTTTCCTTATTTTCTTTTTTCTCCTTTTCATTTTGTTACTATTCTTCTTACCCCACCATTTCCTTTATCTCCGTAAGCAGGATGAATTGTGCTCATTCTGTGAAAAGAGCAAATACAGAGAGCAGGAGAGGGATGGGTGCTCAGACTTGGCGGGTGCTCACATAGCCATCCCGTAGGGGCGTCAGGTAGGAGCCCGGGTAGGGGTCGGAAGGATAGCACCTGCCCCACCCATGCCGCTGCTGCGCGGGCCCCACGCAGGCCGCCTGCTTCCTGTGGGCTCTGCCGCCCATGCCAGGCCGGCTCGCCTTTCCTCTGCCCACCACGCAGCCCCCTCTTGGCCCTGGCCTCACGACACCAGCGTGGTGCCGATGCCCTGCTTCTGCGGTCCCTGTGGCCACTGTCCTGGGGGCCGCAGCAGCGAGGGCTGGGAGGTGCGGACGTCTGTTGCTCCTGACCAGGTGCATCCCGGTTCGTATTCTCTGCCTCTAACCCTGTCTGTTTCAAGCGTAGCCTCTTACCAAGAAGAATCAGCATGTGTAATTCTGTTCCCCCAGGCGATCGTTATAAACAGCTGATGTTCAGGAAGAACTTTGCTTCTTTTGCTGGATTTTCTTTAAGTCTTTGAAAATACCTCTTTTGCTGGGAGCCATATTAAAAATATGTGATAAATTAATCCCATGAACGTTATTTTGACAGACGTTACCTAAGAGCGTTGGAAAACTTAAGAAGTTGAGCAACTTGAATGCAGACAGAAATAAACTAGTGTCTTTACCAAAAGAGGTATGTGCTTTTAGAGAAATGTGATAATAACTACCAAAAATTAATGGCATTGGATCAACAATGTCAAAGATATTTTTAATATTTAAAAGGCTTATGTTTCGAAGGTGTGCATGGAAAGAGGAACTATGTCAAAGAATGGTCATGAGTAACATTAAGAGTTGGGAAAAGGGTATTACAGAATTTTTAAGTGGAGGAGATGGGCTTGCTGTACAGAGACTGATCACACTATTGACAGAAATGGGTTATTTGGAAATTTAATCAAGGAAGTGGGTGACTTTGGGTTTGACTGTCACATTTAAGGTGAAATTACACTCTGTCCCCTAAGCTACTGGGATTGTAAGAATGGGTCACGATGGATCCCCGTTTCTGGGCAGGCCTTTACCTTGGGAGGGTTTCTGTCTCGGGTGAGAGTGAATGAGCGCTTCTCAGGGGCTTCCCGCAGGGCCCGTAGCTCTCCTTGTCGTACGCCAAGAGGGAGAGGAGGCCGTCCCGGTCCTCTGTGGAGAGCAGCCGTGGGGCCCTGGCGGGATCTGCTGCTCTCAGGGGAGGCGGAAGTGCTGAGGACGTGGAGGAGCTCAAGCCGGATGTCTGATGCTTTTTTGGAGAAGGTTTACTTCACACTGGGAAGCAGGAGAGCTCAATATCTTACTAGCAATGCAGCCTAGAGCCAAGTTTAAGCCACTGGCCCCACCCCATCAATGAGCTCCCGGTGAGACTCCCCTTTGCCAGTCTTCAGGCAGAAAGGTAATTTTTTTTGTATGATGTGATCCCTGGTCAGGCACAGGTTTTTCCTGTTTGTCTTTTTAGCCCTTTCCAGCATCTGTCCTGGGATGGTTTCAAAGCTCCCCTCCGACCAGCTGGAATTCGAGGGTCATTCATTTCTCAGGGCTGCTGTGCTTGCCCTGGGTTCCTCCCCGCTTTTCTTGTCTTGGCGTTTGGCCCACGGTGCCCAGACTTGTCCTGGGCGCAATGGCCAGCATTCCTGAATGGAGGGGGCACACTGATTTCACATGTGACACGTGTGTACTCTGACACATCTTTAACGTGAGCACTGGCATCTGGATACAGCTGGCTCCAGCAGACTGTCTCGGCTACACTGGGACACAGAAGGGCCTGCTGATCTCAGCATTTTGGTTGCAGTCTCCAAGCAGTAAACCAAGCATGGCTGATACTCTGAGCATTCGTCTGGCTCTTGCTGAGTAGCAGCTGTGGACAGGGAATGACTGAGCACGTGACACACAGAGTGGAAGGATGACTTACTTCTCAGTGCCACACACGGTGCTGGTGTGTGTGAGTCACTGATGAAGCGTGTTAATTCACTGGGCCCTGAGAACAGCTTTCGCGGTCATGATGGTCTCCGCCTTTCGCAGACCAGGGAGTTTTTAGGGCTCACGTAGAGAGTTGATAGAGCCAGGCTCCAGCGACGAGCCCCGTGTTCGGCGGTAAAAATAGGCAGCTTGGGTCCCTCGGATGGAGGCCAGCCTTCGCCTGTGTGACCTCGAGACCCAGAGAGTCAATCAAGAAAGGCCAAATTATCTTAGGTTCAGATGTTTTAGAAAATTAAGACAGCTTAGGAGTATTTTCAAGGTAGATGCTAAGGAGGGTGCTTTTGAGTTTAACTTTTGTTCCCCGTTAGTTTCTCCACCACCCAGCTTCTATGGACCTCCCTTGGACTCTGTGTCCTAGGCATGTGTTCAGAGAACTTCAGGGCATTGTGACTGGGGCTGCCACGGGCATTTCAGCACGGGGCCTCTTTTCATTTTAAATGTACGAAACCCACCCAGTAATGCTGGTTAGAGGGTTATGCACAGTATGTGTCAGTGCCAGTTTACATTTACTAGCATGATTTTTCATGCTGAGAAAAGGGAAGATAGTGTAAGAATACTTACAGCTTTAAAGCATTTTAGCTATCACATTTCGTGCACTTTCTGGGAAGCTGGAGTCGTAGTCTGTGTGTTTTGCTCAGCTGCCTGGTCAAGCAGAGAACGATGTCTTCCCTGACACACATAGCTCCCAGGGTGGGAAGCGCTCTGAGCCCCCCTGCGGCTCCACAGGGTCCCGGCCTGGCTCAGCAGAGATGGTTCTCATGCTCGAGCTGGACGTGCACCCCAGCAGCAGGCAGACCTCCGTGTGCCCCCTGGCCTCGGGTCGTGTCGTGTGGCTGGGGTGGCGTGGTCCCCTGAGGAGTCTGCAGGGGCATCCTGTGCCCTGTGGGGGTTGTGTGTGTCTGTGTGTGTGCATGCACTTGTGTGCTGCTTCTGACTTCATGCTTGATACCGTTTGATCGAGTCCTGCATTTTCTTGGTTGTGTTCTTTTCTTTCCAAGATGTATTCCTTTCCTTTGAGCAGTGAAGCTGCACCCGTGTCGTATCTAAACTGAGATTCTGACTGACTCAATTTATATGCCAAAGACCCATAGTCGCATTCTTTGCTGTCGGTTTGCTGTGTGATGTGGCTCCTCCTGTGTTTGTCTTTCTTCAAACTTGGATAGTGCTGTACACTGTCAGCTTCATGGCACAGCCCCTGGTCTGCAACAGCATTCATTTGCATTTGTTTTTCCTGAGTAATCCAGGGGAAAATGTTTTTACTATGTGGGTCACAATAATAGATTGTGTTTGTGCTTTGTGATGTTATTTGTGGTAAACATTTGTAAATCAATGAATGTCTTTTGTTTTCTTAATTGTTAGCTGCTTGGAAGTTTAGAAAAGTCAGGTAAACTTGTTATCTTGTAAGTATTGTTCAGACCGCAGTTGCATCTTTAACTTTTATTTCGCTTCTTAAATGCATGAACCTTTGTGTGTGCTTCATTGTAAAGTACTGGACATTTACTCTAAAAACTTTTTAATGACTGCATGGCCTGAAATCTTATGTTTTCACAGTTGTCTGTGAATTACATTGTAAGTTACTAAGAAATCCTGAAAGGCATCGCTTGGCGCCTCATCTGTCTGCACGCAGTTTTGGTTTGCTGTCACGACTGTCTCTAGCGGACATGCTGGATTTGCTTTATTTGCTACGTGCGGCATGCTGCTGATTTCTCAAAGCCACTTATTTGCACCTTTAATTTCTCACCTTGGTGCTTCAGTGTATGTGCTTCTGGGAAAGGAAGGTCCCCTTGAAGACTCAGATACTTGCTGTGGGAAAGCGTTAGGAGGATGGACTGGTACTAGAATGACTTAGGGAGAGAGAGCACGTTGGTGTGTGTGTGGTCACGGGAATGAGGAGTAAAGGCAGTAACTCATCGCATTCATTCCTTAGCCATAGCTTCCTTTTACACAACCTGGGTGTCTTGGTTGCTTTTCTCTTGTTGAGACGACATACCTGACACTCAAAATGCAGGAAGGAAAGGTTTATTTCTTACAGTTTTTGGAGGTTTCAGTCCGTACTCAACTGGCTCCACAGCAGGGTGGTGTGACTGAGAGGCAGCCATTCGTGTTGGCCACAAGCAAAAAGAGCAAAAAGGTCAAAAGAGAGAGAAAACACGCCTTCTTCCCTCCTGTATACCATGTGCTGGCTCCGCCCCTGGGCGGGTGCAGCACTCACACCACCAATCCCAGTGCTAGACAACAAATCAGTCACAAATGCTAGATTGACCTCCATGACCACATGAGGCTTGGGGGCCACCTCGACACAAGCCATAACCCTGGACCATAAAGAATTTCTGGCTGGAATAAATTGGGCATGTATCCATGGTTACAGCCCTTCTTTTTATGTGTCTGCATTGAGCCAGAATGAAAGTGACACCCAGTGCCTCACACCTGTTCAGTCAGCTGAGCCGAGCTGGAGAGCAGAGAACAGCCAGTCAAGCTTGTAATCAGGCAAGCCGTGTATATGTCTAAAGTGAGTTATTGATAAAAGAGATGATATGCAGTCTAGTAACATTAGAATAAGATATAGTTGATCAGCACATTTCAGGATGGAGAAAGCATTCCTAAACTTGAATGAGGAAATAAGTACTAAAAAGAACTGTTGGGTTTGTCTGCCTGAAAGATTTCTGATCTTCGTGAAGGTAAAGATAGTCTGTGGGTAGAAGAGAGATCTTTCCTTCACTCTACTAGAAATTTTTTTTCACGTTAGTAAGAAAAAGGTGTATCCACTCTATACAAGCAAACAATCCCAAAACAAACAGGTGACACAGAAGTGCGTTAATGTGCAACTTTGCTGGCCTCATCAGTGTTCACAAAAATACAAAAGCAGTTTAACCTATCCAAGTTTCAATATTTAAAAAAATATCACATATTGTCAAATATCCAGGGAAGTACATAAATATAACATTAGGGGTTCTCTGGAAAGGAGTTGATAACATTATTTAAAACTTTAAAAATATATCTACCCTTTTGTAGTACTAGGAATTTACCCTAATCAAACATCTGTGGGTACACACTAAAAACCAGGCAGGGCTGGGGATTTAGCTCAGTGGCACAAGTGCTTGCCTGGCAAGTATGAGGTCATCAGTTCTATCCCTGGTACCAAAAAAATTAATAAATAAAAATTGTGCACAAGATTGTTTCTTACATATAGGAGCAGCTGACACGCTCCAGGCCCCATACCAAGCATGTGCAGAGAACATGGCACAGGCACATGCCACATGCGTGCTCGGGCGGCTGCCTTGTGAATGGCTCCGCGTCAAATGCTTGTGCACTTGTCTAATTTTCACGAGAGTTCTGTGAAGTGTTTGTGAATTGTTACCAATATCCAGTGGTTTCTGGATGAAGTACCTTGCCCGCGGTCACACAGCAAAGCAACAGCAGAACTGACCAGCAGCATCACACATGTGCGGATTGTTAAGCAGCCCGTGACGGTCTGTGAAGGATGTGTCAGAGTGACATAAGAAAACGGTGTTGAGGGGTGTGTGTTGACGGTCAGTGACGGCCCCAGCTCTGCCAGTGTGCATGCATGCGTGTGTGTGAGCGTGTGTGTGTGTGTGCGTACACTCACCAGAGCGTGGCCATGCCGCCCGAGACCTGTCTCAGGTGGGGAATGCTGGTCATCCCTTCGTGGTCGGAGCTGAGTCTCTTCCTCCCACCGTGCTTCCCTGTGCATGTGTGGTTTTATTTTCCAGCAGGCCTGAGTTCCCTTATAATAATCAGCGAAGAGAATACCGTGTCATGGCTATTAGTGGATATTTTGATGTCAGCGGCCCAGTAATTCAGATAATCTCAAAACCACATGATTTCTAAAGTATTTATGAAGTAGGAAACATTTGTGTAATATACCACAGATGATGATGGGATTCTAATATTATACATGATATTATTTCTCTCCAACTTGTTTTTTGGCCAGATTTTCCTTTTTGTAAGTACTCATTTTTTGCCAGTGACATGTGGGTTCAGATCTGTTATAAATATTGAAAAGAAGAGACTGAGAACAAATGAAAATTCTGTTACACATAGGGCAGGCGTTCACAGCGTGAACATAAGCCGACAGATCACTAACAGGGGCTTCTCTGGATCGCTGGATCTGTCTGATTACCTCCGTCCTCCACGGGGCAGTAAGCCCAGCCAGTGAAATCTCGGAGTTTGATCTGCGTGGAGTTTCCCTCCGTGGCCTGCAGACCCTGCCTCCTCGAGCTGAGTTAGCTCAGTGTCAATAGTTCAGTACAATATCATCCTTAATTAACAGAGACACAAAACAGCTAACCAAGAATTCTCAGCTGCTATATCCTGTAATTCTCAGAGAGTCCAAGTACAGCCCCTTGTGTTCTGGGAAGGTACTATTATGTGGTTTAAGGGAAGCTTAAAAATATCAGCTTCCTACGTAACTGGCAGTAAGTTATTTAAACAGCTCTGTTCTTAGAATTTCTAAGCGATACAGGCATTTTATCCTGATGGCCACAAGAAAACTTCAGTTCTGCCCACTGAACCAGAAGACAACGTGAAAACACAAATGCATGAGAGTTTTGTCTCCTCCTCGTCTCACGTCAGTTCTTCACTCAGGCTCAGACTGAACGTCCTGGGATACATTGCCAGAGACAGGTCTTTAAGACGAGCAGGCGGGCTCAGGAAGAGATGGCCAGTGTCAGCGTGGTTCCAGAATCAGAGCAGGGACCTGGTGCCGGCGGGCCTCATTTGGAGCCAGGCTTTCACTGCTTGGGAGACAGTTGATACCGCATTTATTTGGTAGCAGCAATGGGCTAGGTTCTGCGCTAGGCACCACAGTATAGATGTGGCTCTGTCTCATGTAGTTTGTGTTACTGCTCTGGGTTAAAGTGCTGTATCCAAGCCCGCAGAGCATGTGACCGAGCCAGAACCCTGACCATGTCTGTGTGCTCCCAAAGCGTGTGCTCCTTCACTGCCCCACCAACCCTCTGACGTCTGTCACTGACTCTCTATTTAGAGTTTTGGTTTTAACTGCTTTATAATGTTTTCTAGAAACCAAAGTTTTGTGCCCTTCTTCCCTAGCTGAATGGAAAGAGAGCACTCTTGGTTTGACATTTGCCTGGGACAGCCTGTGCTCTTACGGTGATTACGGTACCCTTGGTGCGCTCTGTGGCAGCATGAGCTCTTCGCTGGCGTTGTTTCCAGACCCCGGAGACAATGGAGGTTAGGGTGTCACACTGGCTGCTGTGATGACGGAGGGCCGAGAGGCTCTGGAACACAACTGCTTTCCACCTGTTGACATCCTAAAGGGGCGTGAGAGTAGGGCGGGCCAGGAAGAGGAGGGAAGTGAAGCTGTAAACACGGCAGACGCTCCCGTGCTCCCCTGGAAGTTTACGCTGTTTCCCCCAGATACCTAAGGGCTGTGAACTTGTCCTCAACTTTTAGAGCCATTGACACACTGCGTAGTGAGTTAATTTTTATTACAGGATCCGTGCACATGATACAATTGAAAGTTTTCCCACAGTACACCCAGAGGCCTCGGTTCTTGCGGATGACAGGGACGGTGGGTTGCTGTAAGACACGACGGCCCTCCGGCCTCAGGCTCTGCGCTCCCAGGAATCTCGTGTCCGCAGGATGATCGTCTGAGGAGTTGACGTGGTCTCTTGTCCCTCATGTGGGTGCAGAGGAAGCCTTTTCTTTAGACCTAGCAAGACTGGCACCCGGTGCTGATCTGGATGGCCCCGCTCTGGGCACATGGGCCAGGCAGCACCCAGTCACCCTTCCAGCTGGCACAGTGGGGAAGGGCACCCCACAAAGCCCAAGGGTCCCTTCGTGCAAGCAGATCTTCGTCAAGACTCCCTGAATTTATCTAGAGTATCTGATAGTGTCAGTTCTCACAAGGATCAAGGTTTTGATTCCTTACTTCCTGTGATGTTCTTGGGTATCTTAGTAAAACTAGTGATTTCCTTCCTCAGTAGAAGGGAGAAACCCCAAGCTGCAGGACCGATCTCGTAGCACATCCCTTCCAGGCTGCTGTGCTAGGGTTCTGTGTTTATAAAGCCCAAGAAAACGTGCCATTGTCATTCTTGCTAGAACGAAAAAACCTTTTATTGTGTCCTTTACTACACGAAGAAGCAGATTACTTTTAAGTAGCAGTTTTTCACAAGCAAGCAAGTGTACCTAAAAGAAAGATTTGCTAGGTATGTAGGTTAGATATGGTGGGTAGATGGGATGAATGTTATGCTGGTCAAGCTCCCTGGTTATATGTGGACATGTACAAATTAAACAGTAACTTGATCAGATGATCTTAAGAATCTTCAGGAGACATTTTGTCCCAGAAGAGTGTTAGACCATAATTACAAAACACAAAAAAATGTAGAGAGAAGTTTATCATATTCTAGGTTAGAGGGTTCTGGGGAGAGTTTATGGAATTGGAGTACATTTACCTAATTCTGAATGATTGCTAAGAACTGAAAAAGGCATTTTCTGTAAGAAACAGTGGAATAAAAAATACAAGGTGTATTTTAGAGAATAGTGAATAAAACCAGTTTTATTTGGACAGGAAATGTCAATATGTGAATATTGAGAATTAAACAAGACAGCCTGATAACCTGTCTGTGTACCTGCGTGCTTTCTGTATGACTAGTGACAACTGTTAGTCCACGTTTTAAATTGTTTATTTTTATTTTACATCCATTATGGTTAAATACTGCGCTTAAATATATTATTTCAGAATCTTTATATTAATTTTTAAGGGAGGAAGTAAAAAGACTGTTTATGAAGGTAACTATAAAGCAGTTTTATAAAGATACATTCTGCTTTTTCAAGTAGTTGATATACTTATTAAACATATGTGTCAGTAGAAGAGGGCAGAAGGCATATTCAGGTCTCTCTGAGGAGTGAAGTCTCCTGGAGTAGTATTTCCTGTGTCTCAGAGACACGTCAGTAGGGCCCTTCATGAGTCCCCTCGGCGACTGCTCCTGGCCCCGGTAGTGAGCCCAGAAGGATATGCACTTCACAGAGCCCCCAGGAAGGCTGTGCTGGGATCAAGTTGTTTTTCCACGCCCTTGGTTCAGTTTTGCTGCCTGTGGAGCCTGTTTGTTTGAGAGAATCATTGAATTCTGTTCGCTCTGCATTTTGAAGGCCAGACTCATACAAAGTTCATTGCCTTTGACTCGCTTGCTTCAAAGAGACTAGCATTTGATGCAGTCTATTGATTTATATGCTTCCCCTGCAGATCATAACTGAGCAGATGAATGTGTCTATTTACCAGTTTTACCTTTTGCTGATATATTGTCTTCCCATTCGTTGAGAAAGTATAGTGAATGAGCTTGAATCGGCCTGAACTTTTTTATTTTACCAAATCAATTTGTGAGTGACCAAAAGCTGTTAAAAGATGTGTGGTAGAAGTTAATGTGTAATCTGTCAGTTTCTTATTTCCTGCCTTAAACTGAGCGTGGAGTTCCCTGAAATTAAGAAAGCAGACAGGTTTTGAACTGTGTATGAATGTGTGTGCATGCGTGCACACACGTGTTTGTGTGTATGTGTATCAGTATCATCTCTGGCCTAATTTTGGAAACTGGAATCTTCCTGCTTTCATGTTACTGCATAGTATCGGTCTAGACTTGCATAGTTTGGCTGACATATTTAACAGATATATTTGCATTAGATATCAGCAGTAGGGAATAACTTCCTTTTCAGACTGAGATGTTTGGCCGTATTGTTTATTTTCTCAATTTAATGTAGAACACGTATGTTTAGCCTTTTGTATGGTTTAAATTATTTGCGTCTGGTCCACAGGACAGAGGTAAACTTACGTGTATGTCTCCAGGTCTCCTTTCCTTGCTGTGTGGTAAGCAGGGCGCTCTGCCTTCCCACGTCCTTCCCCACGTGGAGTAAAGGTGCACTTCTGTCCCGCTGCAGATCGGAGGGTGCTGCAGCCTCACTGTGTTCTGCGTGCGAGACAACAGACTGACTCGGATACCTGCCGAGGTGTCGCAGGCAACGGAACTGCACGTCCTGGATGTGGCCGGGAACAGGTGAGCATGGCCTCGAGTGCTGCTCTGCTTGAGAGGTGACTGCACGAGCAGCCCCAGCCTGGCTCTGCGTCTCGGGCTCCCGCTGTTCCCCCTTGCAGGGTAGCAGGCCGATGCTGGGCACCATCGGTGCGGGGGCTCTTGAGGTGGGGGTGGCATCGAGCAGGTCAGGGCCAAGCGGAGGTGGGTACGGTAGAGCTGAAGCAGACACTTCCACAGGGCATCACCGACAGGGCCGTTTGAGCAAGAGCACCCCGGGGGAGAGGCCCTTGGGCTTTGTCTTGGTTTCTGTAATGAGCTCTTCTTAAATCAGAGTGGGCCTCCGAGTTTCCTTACCTGCCAGATGCACTTGAGTGAGTCTGCACTTTTGTTTTAAGGATAGGGTCTGGCTGTGTTGCCCAGGTTGGTCTTGAACTCTTGATCTCCAGTGATCTCCGCCTCTGCATCCCTCACACCTGGGAGTGCAGGCCATGTCACCAACCTGGCCAACTTGCTTTTCACCAGGGGTCTTGACTGATATGCTGTGCTGGGGACTCAGAATTCCTGAAATTGTAAATAAAACTGTGTGTCCAGGGACATTATTATGGAGTGAGGCTTTGCAGCTAATGTCATATATCTAAATGATTCATTAAAAAAAAAAAAAAAAAAAACGCTACCTGGCAGCGTCCCTGAGGCCATGGCAGCACCATCGCCCCAGCCCTGGGCTCCTCACCAGTTCCTGGATTTGCCTGTTCCTCACCCTTGTGGAATATAGCTTGATTTCTACCATTCTAACCTAATTTCAGCTCTCCAGATGCTGACACGTTCTAGGGCCCCGACTCTGTCCCCAGTCATGGTTCTTCGTCACCATGCTTCATTGACTTTTGAAGGCCTGCTCTCTGAGTCTGGATTTGGGGTCAGTCCCTGCCAAAGTGTTCACAGCACCACATGGTAACTGCCTGTCCACGTGTCTGTAACCCTGCTGCCCCAGGAGCTGCCTAAGGTCGCTGTTCTGGTTTCTGTGTCCCTGGCTTTCTCGTCCCTCAGTGCCCGGGAGGCCTTCAGATTGATGACTTTACGAAAACATAAATAGTTCTACAGAAGAAGTAGCATGGCATTGCAAAATGTCTCCTGTCACTAGTTCTGTTGCCATGAATAAGGTAAAAATTACTGTTGAACATGATGTGGTTAAATAGGAGAGAAAGTGTCCACCTGGGGAAAGCTGGTCTCTGGCTTTCCATGGTAATGGTCAGCAGCGTGAAGAGTGCTGATGAGCTGGTCACTGAGGTCAGGTGCAAGCTCCTGTTCTTCGTCCGGCGAATGGACTATAGACAGCAGGCCTAAATAAGCAAGAGTTTGGGGCGAGTCGGGTGGGTTTCTCCTGCGCTTTTCTCCAGTACGAGCCACAGGTGCAGTGCCTCTGGACGTGCCTTGCCTCTCACTGCAGGTGAGCATGAGTGTGCGGTGTCAGTTCTTGAGCAGAGCGAGTGTGAGTGTGCGGTGTCAGTTCTTGAGCAGAGCGAGCGTGAGTGTGTGGTGTTCTTGAGCAGAGTGAGCGTGAGTGTGCGGTGTCAGTTCTTGAGCAGAGCGAGCGTGAGTGTGCGGTGTCAGTTCTTGAGCAGAGCGAGCGTGAATGTGCGGTGTTCTTGAGCAGAGCGAGCGTGAGTGTGCGGTGTCAGTTCTTGAGCAGAGCGAGCGTGAGTGTGCGGTGTCAGTTCTTGAGCAGAGCGAGCGTGAGTGTGCGGTGTCAGTTCTTGAGCAGAGCGAGCGTGAGTGTGCGGTGTCAGTTCTTGAGCAGAGCGATGGCTCTGGTGTCTGAAGCGGCCGTTCACATGAGTGAAGACCTCCTTCTTCTGTTCTCCGAAGACTGGAGATTTTAATTTTTATTATGCTTCAGCGAGGGTGGAGCAGTCCAGTTAAACAGTTGAATTACATAGCTGTCATCTGAGTCAATTAAGTTGGCCAGTTAATCCATGCAAATATAGATGCATAACCAGATTTTAAGACTATTAAAATATCTAATCACTGCTTATTTAAAAGTATCAGTATTGAAACTAATAAAAAATGTCACCATGTGTGCCTCCCGGCTTGCAGAAGTGTGGTTGCATGGAAAACTGCAAAATACACCAGGAGTTTCTCCTGGAGAGCCCCCGTGAGGTGAGAGCGCAGAAGCTTGCTTTTGCAGGTCGGATAGGAGAGAACGGCAGGAAGGACTGCACAGTACCCCTCGGAAACCGGATGTCAAGCCCACCGTGACAGCGTGGAGGAGGAGCCTTGTTTCCTCAGCTCCCATGGGCATAGAACACAGAGTTCCTCTTAAACGCTCCGCAGGACTGGCCGCCACGTACACAAGGCCGGCTGTCAGGGGTTCTTCCTGCAGCGTTAACAGTGCCGAACACCAGCGGCGATGGCTGTCAGTGGAGAACTGTGTGTGCCTCCGAATTCCGTAAATTCCCTGAATTCCTGATCCTAAAAATGAAATGACGACACGCCGGTATGGCCGTACTGTGGGACGTTTGCCCTGGTAGTGGTGTGGGAGGGGTGCAGGAATGTTGAGTGTAAACGGTATTAGTGTAGCCCAGGCAGTTTAGCGACACTGCCTCCAAATAAAAAAGCAAGATTGGGGATGTAGCCCCGTAGAGACGCCCTGCCTGGTTCGGTCCCCAGTATCAAAAGAAAAAAAAGAAAAAAGGAAAAAGCCGGTGCTGAATGGAGCATGAAACTCTCAGTTTTATTTTCTAACTCTAACAACCCTTATCTAAACACTAAAACATTGTTAGCTCTCCCAGAGGAGTGACCAAGACCTGCAAGGACCCGGGAGTTTCCTTTAGATTTTGGCATTGTTAGATTCTTTAAATGATTATATTCTCAATTTATACATACTTTAAAAATATAGTTTAAAACATTGTAGGGAACAACAAACAGATTAGATTGTAGAAAGTATTCAACCTTCATATTATGTGATTCAGTAGGCTGTGTTTAGTAATTAAATAATTTGATAAAGCAATCTCTGGAGCAGTCCTGAGGCGGTTGGAAGGTCACTTGGGGCTGCGCTGATGGTAGACATAACTAGAAACAAGGTGTTCACAGTTTGGTTATTCATTGGCTATCGTCCTGTCCCATCGGTGTAAATAGTAACCACAGGCTTTTTATTCCTGAGGGGTATGTCCTAAATAGAACGCAGAGGTGGGCACAGACGGGGCTGTGGCTCTTGTGTTGACTCTGTTTACTCTGTAGTGCACGGAAGGTACCAGAATAAAACAAGAATGTATTATTAACTGCTCTGGAAAACAGGAATTTTTTTTTTTTGGCCTGTTTTCTGATTTGTAGCTGGGGTGGTTCTCCTCGGAGAAGCAGCAGAGCGTGCGTGCATGCGTGTGTGTGTGTGTGTGTGTGTGTGTGTGTCTTCCCCCAGGCCGCAGTGAGTCACCGCGAGGCTGGGCACGGCCGCCAGCCTGTGTGTGGACACAGAGACAGGGCCTTTTCTTTCCTCTGCGCCAAGGCTGGCCCACTGCTGTCTGCAGGACGCTGCGGGGTGTGTCCGTGTGTGGCGTGAGCTTGGCCAGCCGTGTCCACGCTGAAGCAGCGCTTTATTTGCCAGAAAACCGGTGTCTTAGACAATTCATTAATTTGAGTTGAAATATAATAATAAAGAGCGGTTTGTGCAGCATCTAGTAATTGTTTTAGCTTTTATCCTCTGGAAAGCTCCTAGCAGTGGTCTTCTCGGTGTCCTCCTCACACATGCTTCAGCACCCCCGAAGCCGGCTCGCAGTCCAGGGCTGTGGGCGGGTACATCGTGGAGTGCCTGTGTTTTGTGCCGGTCTCCAAGTGTCAGTTTCTTTCTCAGGGTCTCATGATGGAGAAAGCAGAGTGCTGACCGTGCACTTCTTGTCTAAGACTTGAACTTTCAAACATTCTGAAGGATCAGAACGTAACTCATACTCAAAAAATAGGAAAAAATTTTTAAAAGAAACTATGGTTTTGTTCCATAAAATAAAATAATTTGGTATACTCCAAGATTTCACAGAGTCTAATGGGTATTCTTCTAAAAACAAATCCCTGTCACAATGACTAGCAAATGTGTGTCTGTAACTTCCGTATGTTGGGTGTGTGTGTGATAGCCTTTGAATCGCAGAAGAAGTAGCTTTTGTGTGAGCGCCAGCGATTTCTATTTCATCTGAGGCACAGATCTCCCTGAGTAAGGAGTCGGAGCTGAGGGGAATCCACTTTCCCCGCGATTCTCCTGGCCGGCCTCGTCCTATGAGCAGACGTCCCACCCCGGGCCCCTGCTGGTGAACCCTGTGTGTGTAGCACCTGGTCTCCCAGGCACACAGGCAGGTGCGCCCACCAACTTGGCACTGCCTCGGGGACGGTGCTCAGTGTAGCTTGGTTCAGGTGAGGGCTGGACCGGCCTCTGCTGTGCCGAGTGTCCAGGGAGGCCGGTCTGCTCATCTGCACCTGACACGTCACAGCTGCTTCCCGGGCGTCGCTGTCGGGCCACTCTCCGTTCCTTCATGGCTGCTGTCTCTGCACGCTCCCTTCCTAACTCCATTTGTTATGGTAATAACCAGTTCATGCTTGCATCTTACTCAGTTTTATGATACCGCAGGCAGCCTCTTTTCATATCTCTACGTAGAGATCTAATGTTTCTCCCACAAGTTCTGTCAACTCGAAATTCTGACACCACACTGCTCAATGGTGAGGAATAGGTTGACTTCTCACGTACTAACGGAGATATGTGTATGTCTGTCTTATAAAGTCACTTCCGTGATTGATCCGTAATTCAACGACAACGGGGCATCCTTAGGGTGACAATGCTTGGTGAGATGGAACCCTCAGCCCCTGAACCCGTGAACGCCTGTGTTCATACAGCGTTCGGCGGAGACGTTGGTTTCCACCAGAGCCGTGTTCTCCGCGGTGGCACCGTGAGCACCTGGGCATTCCCGCGGGCTGCCCTGCGTGTCCCTCGGAGGCTCTGAATGGTGCTCCTGGCCTTTGCCTGCGGGGACTCCTCCCCCGCCATGTCCAGATGTCCCCATGTGTCCCGTAGGGGCACAGTCTTCTCTGGTTGAGAACCACTGCATTACAGCAGTGCTTCACAAGTGATAAGTCCATGTGGTTAAACCCACAGTGGTCTTTACGTAACAGATTTCACAAGCGCAGCCAGGCCGACAAACATCTGTCCAAACACAAGTGTTAAGCTAATCTTCAGGTGTCACATTGTAAGTTTGACAGTGCTTTCTGCGGACGACCTCATTTGAAATGGAAGCAATCTGATGTAGACATTAATTATCACCCAGGAGTCTGAGCGGTGGGAGAGTCCAGAAACTAGTAGATAAAAGTCTAAAATGGAAACGCTTGAAATAATCTCCCCAGAGGAAGGCAGTGGAGGCAGTGAAATGGTTCTTAATCTGTCCTTCAACCACTGCGTAAACTCTGCCACCTGCGTGCATCCGTCCCCTGCCTCAAATCCCGACCTGCTCGGTGCCTGCAGCCTCCGCCGCCCCGCCCGTGACCTGTGGAGCACGAGCGCCTGCTTCGGGCCCTTCCGGTGCTGCTGCTTTCCCCGCGCACAGGCCTCGACGTGTGTCCTGTCGTTCTGAGTCTTCTGCCCGTGGCCTGGAAGCCTGGTGAGCGTGGTGGTGGTGATGAAGGCAGCCATGGGGCCCCACCGGAGTCTCCACTGGGAAAGACTAAATTTGCGTCGTGTTACAAACAGAACAATTTTTCCATACTTTGAACCCGATCTCAGGAACTCCTTGTGAATTTCTTCCTGTTTTTGATTGACAGACAGTCAGTAGCTTGCCGAGGGGCCCTGAGGTTGTGACGTGTCTTTCGGTTTCCCGTCAGGTTGTTGCATCTGCCCTTATCACTGACCACCTTGAAGCTGAAGGCCCTGTGGTTATCTGACAACCAGTCCCAGCCTCTGCTCACCTTTCAGACGGACACAGACCACACCACGGGAGAGAAGATCTTAACCTGCGTCTTGCTGCCTCAGCTGCCTTCTGAACCTGCCTGTCAAGGTGAGTTTCGGGGCAGCGTCCCTGGGCCAGGAGTGAGTGGTGGCCAGTGTCCACTCGTTGGCCCCTGCTCCTGTGTGACTGTGTTTTGTCAGGTCTGCAGGGATGCTTCAGGAAAGTTCTCCTGTACTCTTGCGGAAAGAGGGCCTCTCACACTACTTTAAAGTTTGGGGAGCAGCCTTTTGGATTTCATGATAGTTCATACTCCTAAGAAGAGTAACAGTCTCTTAACATCCGAGCGGACAGTTTGGAGGTTTAGCAGCAAGCATCGCTGGTATACTGTCTTCAGACCAGTGAGTCATTTCGGGTCACTGTGTATTTGCTCTGTGTGGCTTTAAGAAAATATTCACACTAACACGAAGATGCTGTTAGAGACCTTTTACTGAGAGCTGGTCTGATGGAACTGAGGTGCCCGTGGGGAGCGAGAGAGCCCAAGCAGCGGAGCGCGAAGCTGCCCTGCCAGTCCCGGCCACTGGGTGGGCTTTTTAGACCACAGGAGAAGAAAAAGCCGTAGAATGTCCTTAGGGAAAGTTCCAGGATCCAATGTGTGGCCGCATCACTGCAGGGAAAATGGTGAAGTTACTGTGTAAAAGAGAGTTTTGAAAAAGGGCTCTTCCAATTATTGACACTGTATGATTTCTTACTGAAATGCATGAATAGAGTAGGTATTTTATATGATCTCAAATAGAATTATATGCGGTTAAAAAGCAAGGCGCTCCGCCCAGACCCGTGGCTGTTTTTGATATTTGTTGTTGATGAAAACCAAGGACTCAGAGGGTATCAGTGTGTGCCTCGCCCTTGTGGCGTTGCGCCTCTGGCTGTCCTCGCAGGCCCGCTCAGGGGCCCTGGATCTTGGCCTGCACGCGGCGGGCCCTGCTGACGTGGCCATGTCCCTGCAGAGAACCTGGCGCGCTGCGGTGCCCTGGAGAGCCTGGTGCAGGACGTCCCCGAGGACGCCTGGAGCGTGCGCGCGGTGCACAGAGTCAGCGCCATCCGGTTTCTGGATGAGGAGAAGGATGAGGACGACAACGAGACGGTATGGAAGTGGGGGTTCTCTTCTCCTGTGGGAGTTCGCGTGGAGCCTTTCCAGGACCGGGAATGACGCTCAGCGAGGACTTCCTGTGGTCGTTGTCTCATAGTGCACCCTCTGTTTTGCCTTTAGCATTAGAAGTTTTTTAAGAAAACAAAACTAGGTACTTCTGTGTACCAAGATGTAAAGAAGTAAACTGCATCACCGGACGTAAACAAGGCACATGGAACTTTTGTTATTTGAATAGTGTATGGAGCTTTTTCCCCATCTGTTTCCGTAAAGCTGGGGCTTTGCTGTTTTCCCTAAGTGAAGTCCCTTCCCGTCTGGGCCCCTCCTGCCCCGCGTTCCCATGGCCTGGCGCTGGCCCCTTCCCCCGCCCGCCTGCCCTCTTAGTGGGGAACCCTGACCAGTTTTCACCCCGAAATTGGGAGTCGACTGGAAATCCTGTGACGCCTCGTCCTTCTTTCCATCGTGTTTAAAGATGTCTTCCTGCAGGGGTCGGTGGCCACTCTTGCCATCTCCCTACGGCCGACTTTGGCTTTGGAAATCCCTTGCGCCCAGTGGGATTTCCATCAGCAGCCTTAGAGGAGGACAGTCCTTGTTACTTCAGCTGTCACCAGACGGGACTGGGGCATTCTCAGTAATACAGTGGGCCTTAGGGGTGACAGAGTGACTTGGACCGCGGTGTCGCCTCAGTGCCCCGTGGTACTGTTCTGAGGGTGATGATCTCCCCGTACCCCTCGGCCCTGACAGCGCTCACCCCGCGTCCTGCCCACCGGTGCGCTTCCCCCTGCGAGCCCAGCACGAACTCCTTCAGAGTTACAGAGTCTCCGCTGTGACTTGCTAAACAGCATGCAGCACTCTGAATGATGCAGAATTTAAAATATCACCCACACCTTGTCACTTAACAAGCACTGTGGCTCATTGAAAGAATTTGAAGTTTCTTCAAGGGGGTCGTAAAGTAGCACACACAGCAGCAAAGTAAGAAATGAAATCCCTCTTTCCTTCTCCCCTTTCTTTTCGCCTCCTGGGCCTTGGGGATTAAAGGAAACCAGGAGCACTTTGGATACAGGACATTATAATGATTTTATTTAGGACTATTTATTATTCATTCATTTATGTTTTTCTTTTTTTAATCTAATAATTACATCTTAATTTTTAGATTTTTTCTTTGCAGAAACTTATTTTTATTTTACACTAATCTCATAGCTTAAAGTGTTGTTTTGCTCCTGCTGTGATTAGGTGAGTTACGCGAAGCACTTTTACCTGCCCGTAGCTACCCGTGATCAGAGGAAAAATGTACACAGCTCTGAAGAAAGCTGTCCCACCCACGTCTCACTTGCAGTTGCTAAGACTGTACGATTTGTTTGGAATGCTGACTCCTTGAAGCCGCATATTTTGAAAAAATAATGGAATGAAAGCAAAACACTTACTGTACTCTTTGTTTTTAGAGAACACTTCTAAGGCGAGCCACGCCACACCCAGGGGAGCTGAAGAACATGAAGAAGACAGTGGAGAATCTGCGGAATGACATGAATGCTGCTAAAGGACTGGATTCAAACAAAAACCAGGTCAACCACGCCCTCGACCGGGTGACCACTTCGGTGTAGACCTCGCCGCGCGCCGCCGCTGTCTCCCTGCTGTCCGGACGCTCCTGTCTGCTCCCGCGCCGCGCCTCTGTCCTCACCAGCGCCTGCGTCGCCGCCTCTCCGGTCGGCGCTGCCCTCCTGCCCAGGAAGTGCCTTACTTCTCCCTCGTCCAGTCGCCGTTCTAGTGGTCTCCCGGCCTGTTTTGGGGTTGTTGGTCATAGGTAGAATACACTACTGTAAACATCTGCCCTTGGTTGCTGTCTTGTGTTGGGTGAGAGTGCGCAGGGAGAGGGATGTTTACCCCTTCCTTCCGTGCGGTGCCGGGACACTGTGAACCAAGTCCTCTTCAACCTACTGATGAGAGGTAGTTTTGTGTACAGGGAAAAATCGATACTTTTTTAACCTTTTTTGGCAGCTCAGATGGTGTAAATTTTAAATTTTTGTATAGGTATTTCATAACAAAAATGTGTATTTCTCTCGTTAGCTTGAAGACGGTACACATTTTAGGATTCGAGCGGGAAAACAAACGGTCCTGAGGTGTTTGTTCCTGTTTGTGCCCTCACTGGTGCCTTACTGGGTCCTGTGCCGTGTGGAGCAGCTGTGGACGGCGGGTCGTCGGCAGTGAGGTGCGAATGGCCTGTGGGACTCTAAGCCGCGCTGGGTTTTACGCAGCTGTCTACTCGGTGGATTTGTTTTTAACCAAAAAGATGAATTACCAGTAATATGTGAATTACATGGATTGAGTTTTTTGAATGACGAACCAAAGGATTACACTGCGGATAATCTCTTACTCTTTACCTTTTCATGAATAAGATTTTTTAAAATGAGTGCTGTGTCAGACTATGTCCACTCCAAAGGCATGTGCCATTTGTACAATACAATAGCTCAGAAAAGCACAAAAAGAGAAGTCTGGTTCAGAAGTTCAGTGGATAAATTATTTACTGCAAAATAAAGTGATTCTTATTGAAGACAGCTTTAAAAGTTTTATACGCAGATGTAAGACCATAATCCAGTAAAATAACTTATACTACCATAATAGCAATGTTGCTATCTTTGTAAGTGCAATTTAATTTGTAAATAGAGGTTGAATCAAAATATAACAAAATACCGCTTCAAGAGTTAACGTTAAGTCTGCTAATTTAAGGGCTGTGAGGGTGTTTCCGCACGTTTCTCTCGGTCCCGTGTGCTGCGATGAGTGAGGGTGGAGGATGCCAGTCACTCTGGAGTTTCTGGTCTTTTTTTAAGGAGGGAATTTTCTCCATGAAATAAACTTAGTGTGGACATTGGCCAGTGGCTTTTTATTATGATTACTTTGTGTCTTCAGAGGGTAACAGACGCCCTGGTTCTCGGTCTGCCCGCCCCAGGAAGGGTCAGACCCGCCCCGTTCGGAGCAGGCCCTGGTCCTGCAGCGCCGCGCCGTTCTCCGCCCGGCCGGGGTCCCGCAGCCTGGCCCGCCAGACCCCTTCATACCCGTTTTCAGCCAACCACGTACAGTACCTTCCCTTACTTCTGTGTGTTTACTCTGGATTCACTCACCATTTTAGCTTGGGTGTGTGCATACATTTTTGTTTTTTAAAAACTTGTTAATTGAGCAAAAGTACCTAGCCCTGGAGATGTTTTGGCTATCAGTTTCGTGCCTTGCTGTCTAATCCATGGGTAACTATTTTCTTGTTTTGTTTTCAAGATTTCGGCTCCATAGGCTGATTATAGATAAGCAGATAGGTCCTGTTTAAGACGAGTTGTCTTGACACCAAAGAACAAACAAATTGCCCAGTGACTTTTGCCCTTTTTTTCATCTATAATCCACTGTTTAGCACTGTTTTTCATGGCTGCAGTGAATAAAATACAGGTATACAGAATGGTGTATGCGCTTAAATTCTTCCAGGAAATATCTACCTAATCCTTTGGCCTGTTCTATTTCCTTTTCAGTTGGTTTGTTTTTCGTTTGGGAAATCTTATTTGTTCCATCCTAATCTTTTATGTTGGGTGACCCTATAATGCTTTTTAGTTTCAGGAAGGTGGCCCCAAATGTAAGCTTCACAGTGGATTTAACACCAACAGAACAGTCCCAACCTGAGAATGTCCTGGGCCTTTTCCAGAAGGGAAACTTAATTACACGCAAACACACCTTTCCCTTGGGAGGCCGGTGTCAGGGCTCCCGACTTTTGCTAGCCAGTGTGATACCCTGGCGCCCACACCCACCATTAGGGAGGCGGGGAGGAGCCCAGCCTGCCTGTCTGTCTTGTGAGGAGGACAGGAAAAGCAGGGAGCGGTCAGGAGGACCTGTTCCTCCACCCTGTTGCAGAGCCCTTTGTTTTCTGTTTTTGGTAAAGAAGCTACCTGAGAGGATAAAACACTGGCGAAAGCTTGAGGAGGTGAAATGAAGCCCTTGGTGGCAGAAAGAGGGATCAATGGAAAACTGCAAAAGAATTGCAAAACGACGCTGCTTTTTGTTTTTGTTTTTTGCCTTTTTGAGACAGGGTCTCCCTACGCAGATTGGGCTGGCCTTGAACTGCACTTTGTAGCCCAGGCTGGTCTTGAACTTGCCTCCATTGTCCTGCCTCAGCCTCCCCAGTGCTGGGATTACCTGTGTGCGCCACCATGTCCAGTGTGGATGTTGCTTTGTTTCTTGAAAGTTTGGAGTAATATTTCTTACCGCCCTTTTTATCTAAAAACTTACCCAAAAATTCCCTAGCTGGCTGCTCTGGCATAGCAGCCTCCTGCCCTGGGCTGCGATCTGCCACACCCAAGCAGACAAGAGCGCATAATGGGTGGGCGGAGGCTGGGAAAGTTCTCCCCGTGTCAGAGTGCTGCCCTGGGTCTGGGGACACCTCGGCAGGCGTGCGTGCCGTGTGCGGGGAGCGGCGCCCTCCAAAGGTGCGTGCATGCCTTAGAGCCGCTGAGCAGGTGATCAAGGGTTAGCTGTTCGGGGTCACCTCGGAGCTGAAATCCCAGCTTCCCCAGTATCCTGGGCTTTTGTCGTCAGCTTTCCAAGGAGCTACACAAAACCAAACGAAACAGAACGTCTGTTTATTATAGAAAAACCAAAGCAGACAAATGTGGAATCATGTAATGTACTTTCTTATACCTGTCATCCCCGTTCAACAATTATCAGCACAAAATCAGTACTGTACTAAACCTTTTAAAGGGATCAAATTGTGTTTAAAACATATTTGTAAGAAGTTGCCTACACAATGAATTAAAAAAGAAAATAAAACAAAAAAAATGAGTGTGTGCACCCTTTAAAATAGCTCTCTGGGCTACAGAGTTTGGAGCTGACACAGACAGCACGGTATTGGAATCAGACACGGATGCGAGTTTGAATCCCAGCCTTGCCACATGGATTCAGAGAAACCATTTAACCTCTCTGAGCTTCGCGTCCTTTATCTCTGAAGTGGAGCAGTGACCTCTCTTGGAATTCTAAGTAAGTACTAAACGGAGTACAGGAACCACAGCTTTCACTGGCCGCTGCAATCAGTCTCCTCGTGGTATCAACAGCGAGGGACAAGCAGATTTAAAACACGGGTTATCCACGGAGGCATCCTGCTGGAAGAGCGCGGCTCGGCCCTGGCAGTACGGAGCGCGCGCCCCGCTCTGCGGGGCATTTTGTCCTAAAAGCAGGCAACTGGTGGGGAAGGGAGCCAAGCAGAAGAACCTGGGCCGGTCGCTTTTCTCTGGCGGGCTGTGTGCAGGGCTGGAGGTGGTTTCCATGCCTGCAGGCTGGTCAGGACCGTGTGACCACACGTGAGAGTGCGCAGTTCCTGTGACGGGTATGGACGTTAGCCAGGGGCTCTGGAGTGCTGACTGAATGAGAAGGTTGATTCTCCAAATTTCTCTGACAGTGTTAACTTCTAAACGAATTGTGAGCTGCCACTGACTTATAAGGTCACAGCTACTAGTATGTGAACACTGCTTCCTGGGTGCCCTGCACTGAGCAGACTCACCCAGCCTCAGCCTCCCAGAACATTCCCGTGGAGGAGGTAGTGGTAACATTTTCAGTTGGCAAAGGAGAAAATTAAGATTTGTGTAAATTTCATAATTTTCCAGGACTCGGCAATGGGTGACAACGGAATTTAAGTTCACGTCTCCTGGCCAGCGTCTGTGGTCCCAGTGACTCCCCGAGTTTGCTTTGCTTTCCTTCCCCAGCCGGAAGTCTGTGCCTGGCGTTACAGTTAGGGCTGTGTTGATGATGATTCTGTCTTACTTCATCAAGGTGGTTTGGGCCTAGGCGAGCAGAGGCTGGCGTGGAGCCCAGCGGCCTTCGTCCCTCCCGGGGACCTCCCTGGAGCCTCCCCCTGCCGCAGGTGCTGGGCCTCTACCCGCTCCGTCGTCCCCCAGCTCCCGTCACGTTGTCCAAGCTGAGAACTTGCACGTGGTCCTTGCCTTTTTGTAAGACACTGGGGAGATGTCTGGCTGACTGCAAAAGTTGGTACATTTTCAGTACTAACCAGAGTAACAGCTTGGTATCCAGCTCTCTGAGAGAGCTTAGCATAGTCACAAATTGGCACTTAGCTCTAGAATGAGCTAGTTAGTCGGAAAGGGTTGGTTGGTTTGTTTGTTTTATCCTTGCTCCCTTTATCGCCTGTCCCTGGAGAAAAGTCGGATAACGAAGGCTTGGAAGCCTGGGACACTCCAGGCTGAGCTTCGTGCTGTTCGGGGAGCATCGAAAAGGTGTCCCGTAAATTATTATTTAAACTCTTTCTTTTAAGGAAGCGTTGTTGTCAAAGACTTGACAAATGCTGGTTATTGTTACTTAGGAAATCTTTTAATTGAAGAAGCAAAAAGCAGGAAGAGTACAGAAAACGTGTGTGACTGGTGGCGGAAAGAGAAGCCCTGGACAGGCTTTGCACGGGGGACACCAGCCTGTCCCGGGTGCACCCCGGCGGCCCAACCCCGGACGTGCGGACAGCAGTGTGCGGTGCTGGAGCAGGGCAGGCCAGGAAGATGCTCGTGCCCTGCAGGCAGCAGGTTGCAGGACGCTGCCCCGGCAGGCGCTCCCAGGACAGCACCTCACCCGGGCCTGCGGGAGCTGCTCACAGATTGGGCCTCTGGGGACCTTGGTTCCCGGCTGCACCCGAGTGTCCGTGGCCGCGTTTGCACACCTGGCCCCCGCTCCCGCCCTCCCCCAGCTGGAGGTGTGAGTGCTTGTTTGTTTAAGTCTCGCTGATCACGGCTGGGAAAAACAAAGCAGCTGTGTACTTGTCCAGGCAGTGCGTGTCTTCCTGAAGTCTCAGCCTGCCCTCTGGCCCGGGGCGCAGTGGGTGGGGTGAGTTTCGGTGTGAGTTTGGCAAGTTTCAGAACAGGCCGTGGGCTGGGTCTGTGGTTTTCAGCCTTTAGGAACGGGTGAGGGTACGGAGCCATGCCGTGGAGGGCCAGGCAGCTGTCGCACTCCTGCGCTGCCGTCTGTGTCACGGCTGACAGCAGGGGCGTCTGTGCGGGCACTCAGAGTGTGACGGGTTGGTGAGGAGCCCTGGTCTGTCAGCACTCTCACCCAGAGCCCTGGAGGATGTGCACTGGGCAGACTCACCAGGAGGTGAGACGCCTGCTTGGTGTGGACTCCCCAGCTCCCCTCGTTCGGGTGCCCTGGCTCCTGGGTGGAAGTGGCCCTGCAGTACCCAGGGTTTGTCACTTGTGGCAACGTGCCTCTGGGCAGACGATCTAGCGTCCTATCTCATGGTGCCCAGCTTACCGCAGAAGCGGCGTCCCTAACCACTGGGTGCTCCTGGGTCGGGCTCGTCCTCCTCCACAGCCGCCTGTGGCAGTTCAGCGTTGCTCTGTGAAGAACTGGCACCATGCGGGGGCCAGCAAGATCAGCACCCAAGATCCCTCTTTCTGCCTCCATCCTTTGGGTGTGATCAGGGGGACATAGCACGGCTGAGCCTAGAATGCTCACCATCGAATAACCTGGACTCTAGTGTAGTTAGTTCCCAACCCCTGTGACCCTGGGGATCAAGTCTAGCGCCTTCACACCGAGGCAGATGCCCAGCCCCGCTCCCCGTCGCTGGTGACTTTGACACGGGGTCTCACTAAGTTTCCAGGCTGGGTTCAGACCTGTCGTCCCCCTGCATCGCTCTCCCCGAGTGCTGCTAGGACTACGGTCTGTGCGGCTTCTCCTGGCTAGTGCCCTCCTTCTCATAAAGGCAGAATGGTGCAGGAGTTCCCAAATTTGAGGGTGATCAGAATCGCCTGGTGACCACGTGAAAGCAGAGTAGTTAGCCCGGGGTACTGAGTCCCTGATCAGTGCAGCTGCAGGGAACACGCTTAGAGAACCACTGCTGAGTTGCTCAGCCTGGCCTCTAACTTGCAATCTTCCTGCATCAGCCTCCAAAGTTTGCAGCTGGGATCATGGGTGTGTGCCAGCTCATAGGAGCATCTTGGTGTCTCTAGCCGTGTCCTGAGCTTCTGGCTCCTTTGTGAGCGTACACTCGGACACGCTCACGGGGGCAGAGGAGGTGCTCACAGGAGCGGAAGGCATGCCTGCCTTTGGGTGCGTGCCCAAGGGGTGAGCAGGAAGTACCCACGGCCAGGTAGGGTTGGGATGGGTGTGCTGACGCTTCCTGACTTGGCCGATGGCTCCAGCCCACACGCGGACTGCTAGCGCGCAGGAGCCGGCCCTGCTCACCTGTGGGTCTGTACCTGATGTGCGGCCCAGACGTCTACAAGCCCACACTGCCTTCCAGCGGGCGGGCGGGAGAAATCTCCCCTCCGTGGCGGCTCAGATGGGGAAGCGGCCGCCCTCAGGGGCCCAGACCTCGCCCTGTTCTGCAGGTCACAGCAGCACCTGGGTCCTTGGGAGACTGAAGTCACCTTACCCTACTGTTTCAAGTTTTCTTCACTGTCCCTAAATTCTGTGGCCCCCTCGTCGTCCTCAAAAATAGGAACCTGATATGCATACAGTTTAAAAACTATCCCTTTTTACTGTTTAGCACAAAATTATACATAGCACAAAGGTACTGCCTCAGAGACCTGAGAAGTAGTGATAATCATTCATTGCTACCCTTATTTCTAACTTCTTTGTGCATTTTTAGTATTTGTTTAGTGAAGTGGTTCCTGTCTAAATGATGTTTTGCCCTCTTCCTTGATTTGCTGATTTGCTTCTAGAACATCTTAGAACATTCTAGAACAAATTTGTCTTTAATATTTCTATTAAAATGTTAAAGCTTAAGCGTCCTTAAACTGTGACCTACCACCCGTTTTTATAAAAAAAAATTTTGTTTGACCATAATCGTACCCATTTTCTACTTTATAGAGACCAAAGACTCTGAAAATCTGAAATACTTAGCTGTCTAGCCCTTTAGAGACAAAGGTTGCCACCTGCTACTTTTTGCCCCTGGAGGGTGTGAGGGGGGCACCTGCTGCTCTCAGGGCTGGGTGCTGACCTCGGAGAGCTGGCGCCCTGGTGCTCGCCGCCAGCACGCGTGGCCCGGCCGGCCCCCTGCTCTCCTGCCACAGGAGACGAGCCTGTGGCCGCCTTGTCCAAGTCCACAGGAGCAGGAGCGTGCCCCGGTGCCTCTCCTGGGTCCCATCACCCTCACAAAGCCTGCGACGTGGCAGCACTGCGTGACGTCAAGGCCGTTTAGCATCCATTAGGGAGAGATGTAGTGTTTTTAAAATCCTTATGGTCAGCTTGGTCCTATGGAGACGCGGAGCACCAGGGTCTGCTCCCCACGCCGCGAACCCACACCTGCCTGCTCCGGACTGCCTCCTTTCCCCAGATCGCCCTCCTCGTCACACCTAGCTCCTGCAGCCACCCCGATCCTTTCTCAGACCTGGCTTGGTGGGCGAGCCACTCCGCCTCACATCCTCGGCTGTTTCTGTAGGCGGCTTTAAATCCTCTCCTGAGAAAGCAAAGAGCCCCGGATCGCAAGTCTCTGCGTGGCCGTCAGCCTTTCTTCTGTGCCGGGCTCCTTGGGGAGAGAGCTGCTCTCGTTCACCTCTTCTGAACTCCCACGCACCCCACTCGCCACTGTGGGAACTCCCGTCCGTGTGCCACGCCACGGAGACCTCCGGCTAGGTCCCCTGTCTGCTGCCGGACTCCGGGTGCGGGGCCCTTTCCCCCAGTCTTCCCACCTCAGGGCTTTGCCACATCTTGCCCACAGCTAAGGGAAGAACTTTTGCACAGCAACCCATTAAACACACACCGGATGGATCATAAAATACAGTGAGTGATTACATGGAAAGAAGTATCACAGTAAAACAAGAGCTGCTATCACTTCCCTCGGGCCACTCCCTCTCGGCCCGTCCGTCCGCGCTTTCCGCAGCAGCTCTGGCAGTGCTGTCCCGTGAGTGTCTTCAGCAGTGCTGGCATGGCTGCCTGCATGTCCTGAATTAATTCAAAATGTTTCTAACAATTTCTGTGAAATAAAACCATTACAGTGTGTCTTCATCTACTATATTCACCAGACCTGGCATTCTGTGACTTTTGGCCCTTCCCCAATGTCAAAATGACCAGGAAAGGTAAATGTTTTGAATTAAAGACATAAAAGAGGGCTTCCAGAACTGCTGCAGAAAGTGGTGAGAATAATAAGTGTATTTGAAGAAAGGGGGATTACTGGCAATGTGTCTTTTAGTGTAATAAAAAATGTAAACATTCACCATACTTTTTAACCATACCTCGTACACGTGCACAGCTGGAGTGAGTTCCCCGGTGCAGTGCTTACCTGCGCTGCGGGAGGCCGCTCCACGGTCCCAGCTCCGTTCCTTCCCTGCGCTGCGGGAGGCCGCTCCGTGGTCCCAGCTCCGTTCCTTACCTGCGCTGCGGGAGGCCGCTCCACGGTCCCAGCTCCGTTCCTTCCCTGCGCTGCGGGAGGCCGCTCCACGGTCCCAGCTCCGTTCCTTACCTGCGCTGCAGGAGGCCGCTCCACGGTCCCAGCTCCATTCCTTTCCAGAGCTGATCACGGCCAAGAGCACTGATTTTGTGAGGTTTCCCAGCTTGAGCCTTGAGACCTTCCTTTCTCACAGCTCTCCTTCCTTATCCTCCCCGACAGCGTCTCCC
The DNA here is from genome assembly GCA_004363535.1 of Dasyprocta punctata. Taxonomy (NCBI): domain Eukaryota; kingdom Metazoa; phylum Chordata; class Mammalia; order Rodentia; family Dasyproctidae; genus Dasyprocta; species Dasyprocta punctata. Next base: position 44,222 of record RJWM01012016.1, read on the forward strand.
CTCCTCCCTGGCCTTGCCCAGCCCTGCTTTGAGCCCTCTGTGGCCCTGGATGCATCCTCCCTGGGAAGCCCCTCTACCTGCAGACTCCAAAATCTGTCTCCATCCCGTCCACACCCTGTGCCCACAGAGGAAGGGACGCTGGCCCCAGGTTCCCTTCCCAGAGTGCCCTGCTTGGGTGCTGGGTAGGGCAGAGTGGCCATCAGGTTGGAACTCAGGAGCTGGAGTTTGATCCCAGTGGACTGAGGGCAAAACCAGCAGCAAGCCGCTCCTCGAGGCTCTCCGACACAGCCAGGCCTGCCTTGTGCAGGACAGGAAGCCTTCTCTTCCCACACCGTGTTTATTAATCCATCTCACATCCAGGGGAATCACACGGCTTTGCTGTCAATGTATCGGGCAGTGATACTGGCGTCCCTCACAGGTCCGCGCCTCCCGCCGTGTTAGGTGGCCAGCCGTGTACACGGGGTCCAGCTCCGTGTCAGTCTCCCGGCAGCCTGAGCTCAGGAGCGGCACTCACGTCCGAGCTGTCGGAGAGCGGAGGCTCCCGGGACAGCGGGCTTCTCTGCCGCCGCCGCCGCAGCTCCTGCACTGAGAGCCGAGTCTGCTCTGCTCAGCTCTTCCAGGGGTGGCCTCGGCCCCTGCACCAGCGTTCGCGAAACTCTCCAGGTCACAGCGGGCTGGGGGTGGTGACACTGCAGAGACAGAGGGACACGGGAGTACAGCACCGCCGCCCGGGAGCCTGCCTCCGGTCGGTGACGGGGGCAGTGGAGGGTGCGAGGGCCACTCCAGACTGAATAAAGCTGACGACAGGAAGCCGACGCTCTGGGAAGCTTCTGGCCAGTGGCCTCTGTGGCCCTGCTCAGATGGGAGGAGGTGCTGCTGGAGGAGTCTCGTTTGCTTGTGCAGAAGTGGGAGGCGGGAAAGGAAAAGCGAGGCGTCCGCGGTGGTGCAGCGAGGAACGCGTGACGTCGGGAGGGAAGCTGGGTTTGTGCACAGGACGCGGCCGTAACAGAGGAGGAAAGCCCCTCAGTCTGATGGCCTACTTAGCAAAACGAGCCTTTGAGGTGGAAATGTAGAAGCATGATGCCAGCTGCCCTTTGGGAAGAACGATAATATAATACTAATACTACGCAATGAGAATCAGGTGTGGTTTCTCTCTGTCCTATTAAAAGCTCAAGGGAAAAGGCCACCAAAACTGCAGCGCTTTCTGTAGAGATCTCGTCTCTGCCGCTGAACAACCCATTCGGACCGTTTTTCTGTGGGATCCATGCCTCTCATCAGTTTAACCTCCGGAGACCTCCGCATGTGCTTGGGGTGACGGCCTTTCAGGCTGGGAGAGTCCGTCTAAGGACTGGGGATTTTCCAGCACAAAGACTGGGGTGAACTTACTGTTGATTTCCACGTCTCCAACACAGCTTTCTTCTGGGGTTTGAGCGAATTCATAGGCGCTATCTCTAAACCCCGGGGCTTCTCCTTACTTGGCTTTCACTGTCTGAAACATTTCCTTTGCAATCTCTGAATGGCCAGTAGGGGAGGCGTTTCCTGATTCTGTGTGAAAACTGACTGTGGCCCTGCTTTACTCCAGCTTTCTTGCTGCTGTGGGTTGAGCGCCCGGGCCTGACTCTGGTCAGGCGCTGACTGGGAAGGCAAACGCTCGCAGCCCCGCTGGCTGGCGGGAGCCAGGGCTGGGCCGGGAGAGGCTGGACTGTGACGTGCGCCCAGCGGAAGGACGGGCTGCTGCCGACCGGGCCTGGGCACTTGGGCGAGGCGGCCTTGTTTCTGCAGGGCAGTTCCTGGGAGGGACTCGGGCTGAGCAGGGAGCCGCTGGGCCACGCCACAGCCGGGCGCCAGGGCTGTGGTTCCGTGAGGGGCTGCGGTGCTCGGTCCTGCGTCTGTTGCGGACGCCGCGGTCTGCTCCCTGATCTGTTGTGTGTGTGTACCAATTTTTAAAATTTTAAACAGAAAAACAACAACAACAAATTCCCCAAAACAATAGCAATGTAGGCTTTCAAGGTGAGATAATAGGAGTTCAACAATTGTTATTATATTACATATTGTTCTCTTCAAAAAAATAGCTCAGATTACCAGACATAGGCATGCAAAATTGATCAAACAATATGAGCACAAACTGTTCCTTTCCTTGAACTAATAGCATTAGTAGTACGGTGATCTTAGCTATCATATATATATATATATATTTTTTTTTTCCTTTTCCTTTCCTTCTTTTCTGTTTCCTCATCCCAGTTGTTCTTTCCCTTTGAGCAGTTTCTTTCCCTTTCACAATATCTATTGTGCCTTTTGGATCTTATTTACTCTTTCAGTTTCTTACACTAGGGAGGCAACATGGTGTTTACCCGTGCATGTATGATGTTTCACTTACAAGTATGGCCTCAAGTTGCATCCATTTACCTAGAAGAGCCTCAAGTTCGTCCTTCTTTATAACTGGGTGGTACCCCACTGTATAAAGACACCACCCCTTTTCTCTCCATTCCTCAGCTGATGAGCATCGGGGTTGTTTCCAAGGCCTGGCTGTTGTAAGTTGGGCTGCTATGAACAGGGGTGCACGTGTACCCCCCCATCTTAAATGGGCCTCAGGCTGTGCTGAGCACTTACTAAGGCTTAAATCACTTCTCTTCTACGGTTCAGTTGTTTAACCTCACAGCTTCTCTGTATTTATTTCGTCATTGGAAGAGGTCAGGCACCGCAGACTTCTGAGACTCGAAAGTGACCCCCAGCGTGTCCTGCGGGCCCGAGGTCATGGCTGACACTGGTCTGCCCCCTGCTGGTTGTCGCCCGCCTGGCTGCGGCTCAGGGGCGGGCTTTGCTGTGTGAGACTGAACCATTGACAGCGTGTTTTGTGATTCATAACTCTAGTTAACTGGAAGCCTGGAAAGGTAGGACTGTTTTCCTTTTTGCCAGGCACTATTTAAAAAGTAAATTTTACAAAATGGCATTTAGTTGACTGAGCCCACATTTCCCTGATTTCCTACGATCACTGTTTCTCAGCATTGAATTAAACGAACACAATTTGAGTCCAGCATTGTGCTTAGAATCCCTTTAACACTACTAGAAAGTCCTCAAAAGCATGACCTCGATGGTGCTTTTCAAATACATATGGTTACATTTTATTTTTAGTTTAATTAATTAATCAATCTATTTTTGGTTTTTTGGAAACAATTTCTCACTTTGTAGTGAGGCTGGCCTCGAACTCATGGTAATCCTCCTGCCTCAGCCTCCCGAATGCTGCAATTGTAGGCATGTGCAGCCACACCCAGCTTAGGGTTACATTTTATGTGCATGTCAAACAATGATATAGAAAATTAAGTTTCACTTCATGCACACGGAAACTGAAATTGCAGGACTCATCCCTTAGCCTTCTCCACACCCAAGAAGCTGGCCTGATGAGTCGTGCATCTGTGCTGTTCTGACTCGGCGGCGGAAGCCGTCCTGGGCAGGAAGAGCTGGGCTCCTCTGCACTTCGGCGTTTCTGCCGGGACCCGGTTAGGGGTGACAGCGATACGTCCTGCAGCACCTCCTGCCGGCGGCGCCCGTGCCTGTGTCCTCACATCAGAACCCGGAGCAGAGGATGGCGAGGGAGGTCGGCGGCGGGCCGCGTCCCTGAGGAGCCAACGTCCTCCGCGAGGTGCAGCGGCGGCGGGAAGCGGCTCACGGCCGGAGCGGAGCGCTACAACCACGGTCGCCTCAGCCCGCCCTGGCCAGGCTCTGGGTCCACCGTGTGTGTGCTGATCTCGGTGGAACTGCCTCTTCTTTTGCATTTATTTCTCGAAGTATGTGAGTTTTGAGGTTTACAAATCTGTTTCATTTATTTAGTCATTTATTTTTGGTACTGGGAATTGAACTCACAACCTCACGCCTGCCAGACAGGTGCTTAAGCCACTGAGCCAAACTCCTGGCCCTAGTTTTTGAGGCAGGGTCGCACTGTGTAGTTCAGGCCGGCCTTGCGCTCGCGTTGTAGCCCAAGCCGGCCTCGAACTCACAACGCTCCGCCTACCTCAGCCTCCTGAGTGCTAGGATTAAAGGCGTGCGCCACCACGCCTGGCAAATCTTTGTTTTCAAGATTTGGCTTTTTTTTTTTTCTTTTTTTCTTTCATTGCTTTCTTTGTTTATTAAATTATGCTCATCCTTTGATTTAAATAGTTTCAGGTCCACTGTAGAAGAAGTTGAAGTCATTCAAAAAAGGCTAGAGAATCCGGGAGAAGGATGGGAGGAGCAGGAGGAAAAGCAGAAGGAGGCACAGAGGGGCCGCGGCCGAGCAGCAGGCGGGGTGGCGGGAAGGGCCGGCTGAGTGCCTGGCCGAGCTACTCCAGGCTTCCGCTCACGGCTGCGCCTGGCCGGGCCGAGCCTGCGGCCCGCGGCTCCGGAGGGCTGGGCGGGCGGGTGCGGTGCAGCACGCAGGCGGAGGCGGCGGCGTTTTGCTTTGTGCTGTGCTGCGAGGAGCCGGCCGGGTCACCCGCACTCTCCCGTTCCGCGGCCTCTTCACCCCCATTTCCACTTGCCGTTCCGTTGTCAGCTGATTCAGGGCCTGGGGTTCGAGTTCACACCTCGAGCCTCTCGCCCTTCCTACTTCGTCCCCGCTGATCACGGAACGGTATTTAAAATGTTCGGAGAAGGTATTTTCTGCTGGAGGGGCTGTGGACAAAAAGGAACCCTTCTCCACCATTGGTGGCATGCAGGTTGGTGCAACCACCGTGGAAGTCAGTGTGGAGACTCCTCAAAAACCTAGGACTGGAGGCCACATTTGACCCAGCTATTCCCCTTCTGAGTATCTTCCCAAAAGAATTAAATAGATCATATCACAGTGATATATGTGCGCCTATCTTTATAGCTGCACGGTTCATAATAGCTAGATCTTGGAAACAACCTAAATGCCTCGCAACTGAGGAATGGATAAAAAAGATGTGGTATTTCTATATAATGGAATACTACTCAACTATAAAGAACGATAAACTAGACATTTTCACTCTTAAATGGATGCACCTTGAAAATATACTTCTCAGTGAAATAAATAAGTCACACATACGTAACCCTCGCATTGTTGCACTTGTGTGATGAACTGAAAGAAAATCTATGTATATAAAAAATTAGTTAAGATAGTTAAAGAAAAAGAATTTTGAGTGAAAAGTAGTTTTCACAGGGTCATCTTCAAATTTCATTTTTAATGTGAAATGTTTATTTGAAAATAATAGAGCGATCATAACAAATAAAAAGATAGTCATATAGCTGGTTTCTCTTGATTCACTGAGGTGAAAGTTTTGTGCTAATAATTTTCTGGACAATGTTTCGTGTCTATATCTTATACCCTAAACAACTGCTGTGAATATGACAATATGCAATGTGCTGATTATTGTTACTCTCCTATTGGCTTGTTGTGAAATTGTTTTACTTTAGTTTCTTACTTTTCTTCTGTTTATAATTTTAAAAAGGGTATTTTCTAGGTTATGTTGAGGGTATTCGCTTTTCTGGTTCTTTTTTTTTCCTTTCCTGTCGAACGAGCAGTCTGCCCCTCCGTACTGAAGTCTCCTCCACACCCCGTGACGCAGACCCGCTTCTCCCTGCAGCTTTCTGCCTGGTTCCTCGCACCGCCGTGCAGGGTCTGCTGGCCAAGCCCGCTGCCCCTCGCCCACTGCACCGTGCGTGCCCACCCTGCGTCCCCTGCACTGTGGCTCGTCACACCCTCGCCAACCGTCACTGGGGCTGTCCTGGGTCAGGCCGCTGCTGTGGGCAGACCGGACGTCTGGGACTCAGGGTCCGATGTGGACTCTGTTTATGTTCTGTTTATGGAGAGGGGGCTGGGGGAAGGAGTGCTGGCAGTCTGGAAGAAGTCCCTGTCACCCACCGTCACCCCTCCACTTATCACGGCAAGCACCCAGCCCCGACGTGAGCCTCACCTACGCCTTCTAAAAGGGAGTTTACGGTTCAAAACTGCCCCTCGGGGATTTCACCGGATCGCAGGTCTCAAAGCATTTATTCCAACTTCTCCTGATCCTCTCACTGAGAAGGGAATTGGGTAAATATAATTTTCTCCACCGTACAGAACTTCCTCTGGGCCTTCGACAGTGGGAGCAGGCTCCTAACCTGTCCACCCATAAGCTTTAACTTCTTCTTTTACCATATTCCATGAAACCTGAGACATGATTACTGCAACATGCACCGTGTGTTAACACCAGAGAAGAAAAAAACAGCCAAGAATGAAGAATCTAAGAAAAAGCTCACAAACAAAAGTAAGACATCAAGGGCTGTACCTTGCTGAACAGAAAGCAAACATTTATCTGCTAAAAAGTGGGGCACAGGGTAGGGCTCAGGAAGGGAACACGTTACACTCGTGGAAAGAAGAAAAAGCAGTTTCTCTGAGAGCCTGAATGGAGAGCTGTCTTTCATGTTGGTTTGTGGTCCAAATTATGCACACTGTAGTTTTAAAAGATTTCAAGCAGAGAATTTAATTGAAAGTTGTTTGGTGTTGGAACACGGCTAGATTACTGGAAGGAAGAGATGTGAATCAACTGTGGAAAAATGCAACTTCACCCCAAGGTGAAGGCCTCGGAAGCCGCACCTGGCTTCAGAGAGGCCGGAGTGTGAGCACGTGTGTCTCAGCAGGCGCGGTGTGCTGGTGCCGGAGTCCAGCCGGAGCCACAGCCCCCTCCTTGGCAGGGAGCCGGCAGCTGGTGAATGAGACGGCTGGGGCCAAGCTGGCAGTCTCTTCTGCTTTTTCCCTTGGCTGGAAAACGGTGAACATTGCAGTACGCTCTCCAGACCTGCCACGAAGGACCCCTGGGAAGGGTGACAGGCCTCTCCAGGTCCCGGATCCCCTGAGGATGACGTGTAAGTGCCCTGGACCCATGGTCGGTCAAGCAGTTAGGGTCAGACCGCAGATGTTCCAGGCCTTTCTGGCCACATGGTCTCTAACACAGCTCCTCGGTTCTGCTCCTGTGGGTGGGAAGTCGGTGCGGACCAGGGGTCCCCCAGACCTCCGGCCATGAGTGGTGCCGGTCTTCGGACTCAGGAGCTGGGCTGCAGCCTGGGAAGTAAGCCGAAGATGAGCAGCGGGGCCTCGTGTGCGCCTGCAGCCGTTGTCCACTGTGCTGAGCCCTGCCCTCTGCCGGATCAGCTGTGGCCCTGGATTCTCACAGGAGTGCGAGCCCTGCTGTGACCCACGGGTGCGAGGGATCTAGGTCCGGACTTCCTGTCATAATCTGAGGTGGAGCTGAGGTGGTGATGCTAGTCCCGGGGAGTGCAATTATTATGTATTGCAAATATTCCAATTAAAAAAGAAGCTATTCTCCCCGCTGCAGAGGAAAAGTGATCTTTCATGAAACCACTAGTACCAAAAGGGTACCAAAAGACTGGAGACTCCTGGTGTAGACAACAGGGAAATGAATGGGTGCTGCTGGTTGTCTATAAAACTTCATTTCTGAAACAAGCAGCAGTGTGGGGTTGCCCCTGGGTACTGTGCCACAGGTGAGCCTATCTGAACTATTGGAGTTCCTGCATTTCGGGCTTCTTTCTCACAGTCTGTCTGCATCCTAAGTGTTACAGCCTTCGTCGTAGGTTAGCTCCGTAAGCAGCTTTCCAGCCGGCTCCTCCTCTCACAGCTCACAGCACCGTGTCTTTCCCTCGCCTGCCTCCTGAGGGAGCTTCCCAGAATGTCTGCCTCGTCGCTGTCCTCCTTCAGGAGCTGAGCTTCTCACCGCACGGCGTGAGGTGTGGTCTCCCAGGGAGGAGGGAGGCCCCGCCCCGCCGCCCCTCCCCGCCTCTGGAGCTTCTGCCCCAGACACTGATAGCTCTCAGAGGGTTTTTGGTCCAGGTTGCTCCTTCTGGCTGCGGCGCCCTCCCTGACCTTTGATGCACCTCAGTCCTCTTTCAGGAAGTGTTTCCAGGGTCCCTTCCTTGACAAACCCTTCTAGGTTCCGCCATGCGCTTTCCATAACTGTGACAGAACACCCGACACTAACAGTGTGATGGAGAAAAGGTTAATTCCGTCTCATGTTTCCTGGCTCCGAGGCAGAAACGTCACGGCCGGAGACCTGGCAGAAGAAAACTGTTTAGCTCACGGTACCCAGGGAGCAGAGAAAGGAAGAGGGGACAAGGCAGAGAGAAAAGGCCAGGGGCAGGACGCAGCCCCGGGGCACGGCCTCGTCCCCGCCCTCTCCACGGGCCCCAGCTCTGACAGTCCAGCAGCTGGTCTCCTGATGAGGGCAGTGCCTTCTTGAACTGGCCACTGCCCCAAAGCCCAGCAGCTGGTGGGGAGCATTTCAGTCACAAACCATAGCACCCACTTGCTAAGAAATGAATGGCGCGTGGGCAGGGCATGTTTGCTTGGTTTCCGTTTCTCCAGGAGCTGGCACGGAGCAGCTGCTGCATGTGGCCGTTTAAATGAGGAATTCTTCTTCTGTTACTGGTTCCTCTCTGCCTAGAAAGCATAATATTTATAAAGCCCGACAGCAGACCAGGCCTTTTAGCTATGATAAAAAGACCACCGACTGAGCATACGTAGCACAAGGTTTATCTATTTGTTCATCTTCATGTTCCCTGTTGCAAAATCTTACTCTTCTAACTAATCCCTCCCCACACCTACAATGAAATCTTTCCTAGATAACGAATCTAGAAAATACTGTTGCCCAGACCCTCTCTGCCACCTATTTGGGGAAGAACTCTCTCTCCTTTTCCCTTCTCTTCCTTGCTTTTCGCTTCCCTTCCCATCTCCTCTGCTCTCCTCCCCTCCCGTTCCCCTTTCCCCTCCCATCTCTTTCCCTCCCCTCCCCTCCTTCCCTTCCCCCTTCTTTTCCCTTCCCTTCCCTTCCCTTTCCTCCCCTCCCCTCCCCTCCCTTCTCCCTCCCTTCCTTTCCTTCCTCTCCCCTCCCTTCCCTTCCCTCCGCTTCTCTTCTCTTCTCTTTTTTTCTTGTCTTCTTTTTTCTCTTTCCTTTTCTTACATTGTCTGCCCAGTTGGCCTGCACAAACAAAGACTTAGATGCCTTACTTTTCACCCGTAGACCACGACGTTAGATACGAGCAGCGCCTGCGATCCTTACAGGCAAACCGGTGAGAGCCGAGTGTGGCCCTCACATGGGGCGTGCCGTGCTGGGAGGGCGTGTGCCCCGTGCCCACTGCAACCCCACCGGGGCGGAGGAGGAGCGCGCCTGCCCCCTCGTGCACCGCCCCACACCTGGGCAGGAAGGGCATCAGCGGGCCACCAAGAGCTAGATTTGTGCCTCCAGGGTGCAGGGCCAGTGTGGGCACAAGGCTGGCACTCCCGGCAGACGCCGGCTGGGCAGCGGCCTGAGGGAGCCGCCTGGGCTGGACCGTACCTCCCAGCATGACGTCCAGGTGCAATGAAAGGGACGGCGTGGGTGACCTCGAGTCTTGCCCAGGGGCCCCCTGAAGGGGCTGGCACAGCTGGGCAGAGAGAAACTGAGGCTGGGACTCAACTCCCAGGGCCCCCGGGGCAACAGGCCAGGGCAGCGCTGCCAACGCCTGGGCAGAGCCCCGGGGTCAGGGCCATGCTGGCCACTGGACAGCACACGAGCGTGAGTGGCTGGCAAGCGGGGCCCATGGCCACCACCAGGCGGGGGCACACGAAGCCGGCTTCCGCCAGGGTCAGCCGGGGCGGCTTCCCTTGGCCCGCGTCTCCCCTCCTCTCTCTTCAACACCGGAGGGGGCTCGGCACGAGGAGCAGGCGGGGAGGGGGACGGCTGGGCCAGCGCAGCAGCCCCACCGTGCCCCCGGGCAGCCTGGACCCGCAGACACTCGCCCCTGCACCGAGCAGGTGGCCTTAGCTACGCGTGACCACAACCCACTAAGGTCTGAGGACAAAGACAGCACTGTTTCAGGACTGCATTTCACCACACTAGGTTTGCTCAATAAATCAATTAAAATTTTCTCACCTATATTTTTAACTTGTGAAAACAGCACCATGCTTATTATTCCCAGTGATTTTTGCCAACACTAAAGGAAAGAAAGAAAGTTGGGAAGCAAAGTTGTGTACTGTGGAAACTGGAGTTGTGCTGGGAACGGAGGTGTTATTTGTTAGAAGTGAAACTCACAGCACGAGGAAGTCAAAGCCTTCACCTGCTTGCCGTCAAGCTCCGTTCACGCGCTCTCCTAGCGTTCCCCGGAGTCTGCACCTCAGGGCCCCCGGGATCGAGAGCGTGCGCTGCCTTCCGCCGTCCCAGCTTCGAGGCCCAGGGGTCTGCCCAGCGGTGAGTCCTGGGGGCCCGGGCCCCCCCCGACGCACCCGGGAACACATTCCAGGGCCTCCCCAGTGAAGCATCCGTTTTGAGACCCATGTTAAGCCAAGATGTCAGAGAGGGAAAATGCCTCATTCGCACTGGCTTTAGTTGAGCTGCTCAAGGAGCAGGTGGAAGGGTCCTGCGGTCCGGGCGGCCCCTCTGAGGTTGGTGGCCCCACAGGTGCCGGTGCGACCAAGATGTCAGTGGCTGTCACGTCATCTCTGTTTTCCGCAAATCATTTGCAAAATGGCCTCATTTGACGAGAAGGTATGTGTGGAGAAAGCACTGCTGCGGCTTTGGGACTAGAAATGGGGACACTGTGGCTTGGGGGGCAGGGCAGGTGCTTTTAGGGAGGCTTCGTAGGAGGGAGTCAGAGAGGAGACGGCCACAAATTGGTTCCTTCAGTGGCTGCCACACCCTGTCCTCTGAGGGAGCGGTGCCCTTCCCGAGGCGCCTGCCCCGTCTCTAGGCTTGTTCTTATTTTTTAAATTTTATTCCTATTCATACGGACATGCAGGATATGATTACATCCATCATGGAGAGTTTGTACATGTACATAAATATGCACGAAGTTTTTTATTTGTGTATTTAAATACCTGGTAATACTCAAAGGAGTAATATCTAGAATATAAAAGGAACTCAAAAAATTAATCCCCCCAACGAAAGACCCAAAGCGTTAAAAAAATGGACAATTGATATGAATACACTTATCAAAAGAAAATGTGCAGGGCCGGGGATGTAGCTCAGTGGGATATAGCTTAATACCCGGTTCCAAAAAAGAAAAGAAAAAACGAAATGAAAAGAAAAGCTATAAATGGCTGAGTAAGTTCACGAAGAAGTGCTCAGCGTCTCTGGCCATTACAGAAACGCGAGTCAAGCAGCGCCACATCCCACTCTTACTCGGAAGGAAAAGCCGCCATCCAGGCCTCAAGAGGCAGCAGGTGCGGCGAGGGCGGCCGAAGGGACCCGGCTGCGCGCCGGGGAGGGAGACGCATCCAGCCGCCGCGGAGCTTCCTCAGGCGGTGACCTCCAAACCCCAGCCGCCCCGCCCACGGGCCCTCCTGACAGCCTCAGGGCGCTGTGTTACAGTGGTACCCGCACGTCCGTGTGCAGAGCGCTCGGGGTGAAATAGGTGAATCATGGGAACAGCTTAGGTGTCCAGCAACAGATGAAGGGATAAAGAAAGCGAAGGACTGCTTGGCTCCGATGATAAATTTGAGGCATTTGTTGGAAAATAGTTGGATCTTGAGGCCAAAACGTTAAGTGAAAAAAGTCAGGCACAGGTTAAATGTCATGTTTCTCTTGTCTGAGAAACCGGAAGTATAAATAAATTAAAAAGCAAAGTAAAGGAGAGATGGTAGGAAACGGGGAGGCAGCGTTTTTGAAGACGGGGAAGGAGGTTGAGGGGTCCGAAGGACTAGAACTGATGGTGGTGGGATGTGTATACGCGCCAGTTCCCCGAAATGAATGTAAGTATTGTGAATATATAGAGGAAAAAAAGCATGACGGGAATAAAGTGGGCACCCCCTGCACCCCTGCCGCCCAGGAGAGAGATTCCCCGCGCTTGGTGACTCCTCTGCCCTGGCTGGCCGCGCCCTCTGCGGCTCGCGTCCGGTGGGGGCCGGGGGGCTCCTCCAGATTGGTGCGCGCTGCTTCTCTCTCCGTTCCGCCTCACTGCGCGGTCATGATCAGAAAGTTCCGCTTCTGCTGCTTTTGACACTGTGTTCTCTTGTGTTTTCCCTCCCACGCGTACCTTTGAGATTTGTCTGTGCGGGTGAGCACACCTAGCCTTCCCCTTTACCTCTCAGTCGCGTCCGGCTGCGCGCGTGCACCCATACCCATGCGCCCGTTCTGCTCCTGTCTGACACCCGTGTGCCCCTTCTCTCCTGTGCGGGAAGCTGCCGCGCCTCTCCCTGAGGTGGCTCCCAGTGTCACCTGTCGGAGCCTCTCGTTGGTTCCATCTTGGGAAAGAGGGCTGCGTGGCCGTACGTGCATGACAGAGGGCCGAGGTGTCCTCCCGAGCGGTCATCGCAGCCTGCGGTCAGACCCTCCCCGCTGCTGCGTATCCTTGCTTACTATCACTGCCAACTTCACGTTTCCACCAGCTTGGTGGGTGTCAACAACACGCACACACAAGTTTGTAATAAACTATTCTGCCCTAAGAAGGTTGGGTAGCTGTGTGTCTTTTCAGAAATTCACAGGTGTTCTTTTGTGAAATTCCTGTTTGTCTTTTGGCTTCTCCGTTGAGTTTGTGTGCCTTTATTTTATCATAGACGTTTCTTATTTGCAGAATATTTTCAGGAGTATTGCCAGTGTCTCCCAGTTTTTGATGCGGTGTCTTCCTGTTGTAATAACGTCTGAGGACGATGCAGAGCAGTTTTAAACAGTGTCAGGCAGTCGGCTGCCTCAATGCTCGCTTTCATGGCTTGTGTTAAACCCTTTCCTACGCCGAATAAATTCTCCTAGGATCTCCTCCAAACGTTTAAAAATTTTGCACTAAACATTTCAATTCTTATTTCATGTGCCTCTGCGTATGTGCAATATCCAGAGTGCTGGGCCAGTGGGACACTTCACACCTGGGGAGGCTGTCCTGAGGCCAGGACCCCGGACAGGAGGCCCGGGAGACCAGCGGGTGCGCTGTGCGTCTCTCCGGTGACCCCGCCCCACAGCAGACTCACAGCCCCAAGCCTCTGGGAGCCAGTAGCTCTTGCGACCACGGCTGGCACTTCCCGGTGCTTGCCACGGGTTCTGTGGCACCAGGGCCACTCCTGCCGGGTAGCATTAGGGTCACTGGAATCGTAGAGCACAGCGGCCTCTCAACGCAACTGAAATTCTGCCTTTCCAGTTTCTAAAGGAAACAACTTACAGCAGTGACTCAAGGCCAGTTTCCCATGTCGGGGGAGAAAGGCTTTTTGTTACCCTTTCTGTTCTGTGTCTGTGTGTGTGTGTACACGCGCGTGTGCACGGGCCGCATGAGTTGGCGTCCATCGCCATTCACTTGTGTCTGGAGTCCCACTTCTCCAGGATCCACCTGCTGACCTGCTCGTGATCTTCCTCACTGATCCGCGGTGCCGCCTCGGCCATTTAGAGGATCCCCCATTAACTGCTGTCTGCTGCGTCAGCGCCAGCCCAGCTTCGGCGCACCCCGAGGTCTTCCTGTTTCCGTGGACAGCTCTGTTGAGAGGGTCAAAGCTGGAAAATGACCCACACATGAGCTCACCAAAGTAACGAAGAGCACCTGGGTCAACCACGTGAAAACGCTCCTACAGCCCAGAAAAACAGGAGGCTCCTAAACAATCCAGGCCTGGGTTGCTGGGCAGAGGGGCTGAAATTGACCTCATCCTTCCCGGTATATACATAAACAGGCAGCACTGGTTGCGCAGTTCCTTTCCTCCCATCAGGAGAGTAAGGGCTCCACCTGACCCCAGCTTTGTCTCTTTACTTTTCTCATCCTCACGGTCCTTCACCCCAAGAACCTCAGGA